>NKZD01001836.1:0-37274 GCA_002370635.1 Metschnikowia cerradonensis | reverse complement strand
ACAGTCCTCTGGACTGTACACCATGGCTATTGAAAGGACCACCTGACGTGCCCGAGTTGAGGGCACATGAGGAGTTAAGTAATCTACATAATGTAGTACTATATATTACTACTACAGTATACAGTACTAATCTGGTGCTAGCAGTATTAGAGTATGCAGTACTGATCTGGTACTAGCACTATTACAGTATACAGTACTAACCTGGTATTAAAATATAGTGGCTGAGCATGTGGGCTCTAAAATTAGAATACAAGCATTAGTGTACATTTCTAATGAACATGGCTATGTTTTAGTCATATGTGTATGTGTGGCTGCAACCCGCGCCGGCTGCGCAGTTTGTCAGCACCCAGAAATTACTAAAATCCTGCACACGCGTTTCGGCAGCCATCAGGGGTATATAAGCTGTGCATTTCCTCCCCCTGGCCCTCCATGTTGAGTTTCTACAAGTATCTATTTCCGTGTATAATAGCGGTGTTTGTGTATAACATTAGCAGGTATATTGGAAAAGACTCAGGAACACTCTCTGAACCACTACCGGAAACAATCTCATCAATATCTGAAACTATAGCCGAAACAATGCCAGAAGCCATAACTGAAACAATGTCCAACAATCTGGGGAAGGGGGAGCTGGTCACAGGCTCCAAATTGCCTACCTACTTTGTGTCTCATGGTGGCCCTACGTTCATGTACAAAGATGACGATTTTGGCAACCCGGGCGCTTATACGTGCCTCAAGAAACTTGGCAAAAAGATCACCCAGGACTTGAAACCCGATTATATTCTTATGGTTTCTGCGCATTGGCAATCGACCGGGTCCAGACTCATAGAAATAGCCGTTCCTCCAAAAAGTGCTAAAAAGGGCTATTTGGCTGCCGGTTCCGGCGCTTCTCAAACTGGGGACTTACAGGAAAACCCCTTGGTTTATGATTTCTCTGGGTTTCCTGGCTATATGTACAAGGAGACGTTCCGGTCGCAGAACTCCCGCTTCATTTCCGACCAGGTCAAGGAGAACTTAGAGAAAAATGGCTTTTCGGCTCGGTTATCTGAAAGAGGAATCGACCATGGGGTGTGGGTTCCTTCAGTGGTTATGTTTTCAAATCCTCGGATGCAGGGCAAAGCACGTGACTGTGAGAGTTCCGAAATTGAACTCGATTTGGATATTCCCTTAGTGCAAGTCTCTCTAACGGCAATCGAAGGTGATTTCGATACGCACTACAAGTTGGGCCAGGTGTTAGGGCAGTTCCGGGAAAACCACATCTATAGCGCCGAAAAGGGCCGTTATTTGCGGGGTCTCGTGATTTGCTCGGGCATGTCGGTGCATAACTTACGGGATTTGGGCCCTGCCATCAGATCGGGCAAGCCTATGCCGTACGCCAAAAAGTTCAACACGGCCATCTCCACCGCCATAAAGAAACCAGACTTCCTCCAGGCATTCAAGGACTTGAAGAGCACGGACCCTGTGCTTTTGAAACAAGCCCATCCTACATTGGAACACTTTGTGCCACTAGTGGTGGCCGGCGGTTCTGTGCAGGACCCCCAGGTCAAAGAGTTATACAATGACGAACAACTCTCGCTCGGCTGGGGTGTTTACGAGTTTAAAGACGGTGCCAAGGAGTGATATCATTTCTGGTAATAGAGACTCATAGAGTAGAACATACGTTGTCTAGATATATATTAGTATGCAATTATGAGTAAGCACAAGACGCAAGACCATGAGTCTAGCAGAAAACAGATCTCATGAGTTTAAACATAAAACAGAATCATGAGTTTAAACATAGAATAGGATCATGAGTTTAAACATAGAACAGGAATCATGAGTCTAAAAACAGTAGAACAGAATACATAAGTCTAGATATCAGAGTATGGCAGAAACGCATAAGTGTTTCACAACTGTTTCATGAGTGTTTCACAACTGTTTAACAACCATATCTTCTTCGTGTATGTTTCATGGTTCACTGTCATGTTTCACATCTGTTCCATGTTTCATATCTGTTCCATGTTTCACATCTGTTCCATGTTTCATATCTGTTTCATATCTGTTTCACATCCGTTCTACCACCGTTTCACCACCGTTTCATGCCTGTTTCATGATTCATGACTCTCACGTGACCCCTGGCTCACTTTAAGAGGTTCTTTACCGCCTCCTCAATGGACTTCTCATCCAAACCATCCAAACTGTTCTTCACCTCCCTGCCCTTCTCGAAACGAGCAGTTATACTGGGCTTGACACCAAAAGACTCCCTCACCAAAACAGGCAACGAGGCGTTGGCAGCCTTTATGGAGGGGTAGTTTTTGAGCAAGAAGTTTCTCAAGGGGAGCGATGCAGAGCCCGTCTGCGATAAGTGGAACCTGATCTCTTTTAAGGCGGACGAAACTGCGTATTTGGTGGACATGGTGTGGTGGATGAAGAATATGATGGATTTGACTGGTTGAGAAAAACGCGCAGTCGCGTGATTTGTATCACGTGTATAATTCTCACGTGATCTCGCAATTTTTAAGTCACGTGGATTTGCACGTGATCACTTTTAAAACAATCTCTTCCATCAACCCTTACCACCCATCAAAACTACAACTATTTCCTTATACACTGCTTCTTTCCTCTCACTATACACCGCATTTTTTATCTCCTTATATATCTCATCTTCATGGCCATGACCGTTACACTACAAGCGCCATAGCTAGTACTACTATACTGACATACTTCTATACGACAGTTATGTTCTTTATAACGTGTCTTAACCTAATCTTGTACTCGTTGCTTATAGTTGAATAGCAGAACGTGTGGAGGATGGTCAGTTCGTGTGGAACAGGAGGATCAATGGGCGCAAGGTGGTCGGTGGTAGCTGTAAGGCCAAGGGTAGCAAAGGAACCGCTGTTAGCAAAGGAAATCGACTTAGCTATGGGATCGGGACTAGTGGTGGCGGGGTAAGCGTAAGGACCGGGATGTGGCGCGGGGGTTTGTTCCTGAGAAAGGGGTGTGGGCAGAAATAGCAGCCAAAATGTAGCGTGCGACTGTGTACGCCAAGGAGTAAACCGTGGTACGGGAAGCGCAAGCATATCTGGCGAGAACGACGACGGCTCGGAAAATACACCATATGATGGTGAGGTAAAGGTAGACGTAGAGCGCGTCTTCGATTGGGGAATTGGCGACGAATGTCGACTCTGGGGAAGACGGAGATCCTCTAAGAGATGGCAATGGATTCCACGGGTCCGGTTGAAATATTCAGAGCCAAGTGATGAATAGCCGTGAGAAAGGTCAATCCGTATTAGATGAAAGCGCCCAGAGAGAATATTTTTCGACATGGGTTTTGGGTGAAGCAACGAGTACAAGATTAGGTTAAGACACGTTATAAAGAACATAACAACGACCACTCTACCTCTATACGACTACCACCACCAATATTCTTAGATCACAATGCTTGCAGTACTTAATATATGGTCCTACTATCGTATTATAGTACTATACTAACGACTGTATACTAGCATTCAGTACGTTGCTTTAATCTTCAGTATGGCCCTTAAGTTACCTTTGGGTAGCGCACGATCCCGCTAGTAAGTTAAATATTGACTCTATTCAATGACCTCCAGTCTATATGACTAGTTACTGTACAGAAAATAGTTTCTCTGCTAGTTTTTGGAAGGTGACGAAAAGTACTATAGAGGTGGCTTGTATGCAGGATACCAAAATATATTTGCTTTAATTCAATTTAACCAACGAAAACGTCAAATCCAAGTAGAAAATGATTTTACTGAAGCTATAGTGAAGGCATTGACTCTTTGATATCCTCTCTTGCCACATTCTTGATATTCTATCTATTGGCCAAGTGAAGAGGTGGTATATGCAGGATATCTGTAGATTATTTGGGAACCCAACTATTTCCTTAAAAATCACAAAGCTATTTAGAAGTCCTGGGGATGTTTCATATTTATTTCATGTTTGTTTCTGTTATTTCCCATACAACAACTCCCCCCATGCACTCTTCCATACACCCTTTACTGCACCAACTCCCCCATACACTACCACACGTCATAAGATATTAGTACGTCAGTGTTAGATCCACCATAGGCAGGGCCCTGCCTATGAGGGTATTATGAAGCCTCTCAGTCCGATTGTTACAATGGTGATACGGCGTTTGGCCATCTATCTACGAAGTGCTCCGATGGCTCCTTTCGAATATTCCAGAACAATCCTTACCGTTGTTCTGGTAGAGAGTTTTTCGGTTGCACGTTTCTCTCAAAGGTATATAAGCCACTCCGATTCCTCTCTTGAGGAACCATCAACGAATATAAGAAGTTAGGCATAGATGTATTAAAGAACATAACAACGTCAGTATATTGTGAATGTATGTGATTGTAGTACACTATTAGATTACTATTACTTACTATTACTTACTATTACTTACTATTACTTACTATTACTTACTATTACTTACTATTACTTACTATTACTTACTATTACTTACTGTTACTTGCTATTATTACTTTCTATCAGGTCATTGTGTAGGAGGGACTGTAGATTGTTGGAAGTGTATAGTAGATGTGTATGGTGGATGTGTATGGTGGATGTGTATGGTGGATGTATAAAACTTTGCTCGTTGATGGTTCCTCAAGATAGGAACTGGAGCAGCTTATGTAACTTTGAGAGAAACGTGGCATTCAAAAAACTCTTCACTAGAACAATGGTAGCCATCATTGTACGAAGTCTATGATTATCATTGCAAACTCCACTATGATCCGAATGTTCGATTAGTCATCTCATCTCATCGGCACATCTCATCACTTTTTTTGTGACTTAAATAGTTCAGGTTCCCCTTTCTGAGGAACCATCGGCCAATGAACATAGTGAACAGAGTACCTGACGTGCACCGGAATCTAACAAACTTAGTATAACTTAGTATAATTTAGTATAACTTAGTGTTGAACTTGAGGCATCAGTACACGTGAGGGCACTGCGTGTTCAAGTGACTGTATACAGATGAAACAATGTTAGGCAATGTTGAAGAGAGGGGAAGTAGGAACTAAGCCTCTCTGGGGCTCTGGTCTAGCTCTCGTTTAGTGTTCTTCTAGTGTTCTTCTAGTGTTCTTCTAGTGTTCTTCTAGTGTTCTTCTAGCTCTGGCTATTGTCTTGGGAAAAGACAATGTCAGTGAGAGTTTGACGACAGAGAGAGATGGAGTATATAAGAATGGATGTGAATATTCTTATGGGAGATGATCGAATTAGAGGTATAAGATACAAGGACCTCCAAGTATAGTTAGATACAGATAAGAATACAAGCAACAGAGATGATCATCGAAGTTCCTCACTTGAGGGATAATTGAAGTCTAACATGATAGTCGTTCCAGAATATGGGAGTGTATATCACAATTCTCAACACTATAAATTAGTATAACTTAGTATAATTTAGTATAACTTAGTACAAGGGATACTGTTAAATTCTTGTGTTCATATCATGTCCATCATAGTACTTCGTACAATAATGGCTTCGTACAATGATGGCTTCGTACAATGATGACCTGGCCATTGTTACAATCGGACAGAGTAGGCTTCATGATACCTCTATAGGCATGGCCCTACCCATGGTGGGTCTAAAAGTTTCATATTGTTTCATAACTGTATCATGATTGGTTCATACCTGTATCATGATTGGTTCATGGTTTATAATACATAGCTCTGCTGATAATACATTTGAGCTAACTGATACTCTGTTACTCTGTTACTCTGTATGTATTGGTGGGCGTGCGCGACTCATAATTACAGTAATTGAGAACCCACTGGACAATACATTCTGATCCACAATTCCGCTCTGTAATTGGTATTCAGCGACAAAATATATATATGCATGTTTGTAAATGTATATTCAGCTAGTTAATGATTCACTTGAATACCTAGTTACTTGATTTCTGGATTATGTGGGTATAATTAGAAATCTGATTACTGATGCTTGTGTGCAGGACAGATCCATGAAATTGGGTCAAAACATAAGATATGATTAATACGTGACGAACAATCAAAATCTAAGATACAATTTTTTTTCGTGACAATCAATCGGTAATCGAAACAGTTAATAAATGGAAGAAAGAACTTTGAAGGTTCAAAACATATTTTAGTCAAAGCACAGTTTCAGAGACAACAGATAGTGTCAACGATTACTTAGCATGTATGGAGGCGAGGTACTTCGTGGGTATATTGTATGCAGACCATTGCTAGACAATATGGATGTGCAAACTTTGAACAATAAGGCTGAGCAGGCCTTAGATCCTTAGACGAGTGGAAAGGTATAAGAGGCACTGTGGCCCCGTCTTAGTAGAGTGTTTTTCAAAATTACAGTGTTTTTCAAAACTATTCAAACCAGCGCGACAAAACGATTCAAACCACTTTAGCAAAATTAAACAAACCAATAATTCAAAAAGTTTCGTACACCTTTGAACAGTCTTTCAAACCAAATGGACCAAGTTGTTGTATACAGGATAACAAGGTGTAGATCAGATAATTCCAGATCCCCAACGACAGATCCCCAACGACAGTTGCGGTACCAGGAGGTCCATTAATTAACCAGGGTGTGACATCCAGAGGATGACTCATGCTATAAGACACTGATCTCATAGTCTCATCAAGATATGTAAACACTTCAACACTTCAGAAGAAGTGTTTACTTCAGGAGGAAGAGGAGAAGAGTTGTCAGTGCTTGTTGAAGTATCATCAATACGAGATCTCTTGGTGGGTCTGGTTTTTTGGAGGCATCTTGGTATACCTCAGGCAGTTGATTTTCATTTAGTTATCTAATAGAAGATGTGGCGAAGGCCTCCTTATATACAGTGTTTCTCAAAACTATTCAAACCAGCGCGGCAAAATGTTTCAAACCAGCGTGACAAAATGTTTCAAACTAAGAAGACAGAATGGTTCAAACCAAATGGCGTAATGTTTCATACCAACTTTTATTCGAATTCAATATTCTGAAATCTTAAATCTGAAATCTTAAATCTGAAACCTGGAGAATTGCCTCATATGGCATTACATTTGGGACAAGAAGTCTTGCAATATCAATCAAGGGTGAAAAACGGGGGTGAAAAACGAACGGAACTGGACTGGTTTCCTTATTATCCTGTATACAACAAAAGGTCCATTTGGTTTGAAAGACTGTGCGAAGGGGTACGAAACATTTTGAATTATTGGTTTGTTTAATTTTGCTAAAGTGGTTTGAATCGTTTTGCCGCGCTGGTTTGAATAGTTTTGAGAAACACTGTAGTCTCACATCATATTCTCATACTCTCATACTCTCATACTCTCATACTCTCATTCTCTCATTCTCTCCATTCTCCACTCTTTCGCTTTCTCTTTCTCACTCTCTTTCGCACTCTCAGTCTTAGTCTCAGTCTCGGTCTCACACTGTTGAGAAACCTGCTGTAGCACCGCAGCCACTCACATCACTTTGGACATGTGAAGGTTCATCCAATATAAAAGGTCAAGCACCCGCTATTTTATAACACCACCAAAAATATATACCACCAAAAATATATACCACCAAAAATATATACCAAAAATATATACCAAAAATATATACCACCAAAAATATATACACTACCAAAAGGAGGACATCCCAAGATGCTTGTCGACCCCAGCTTCTCCAATTAATCAGACCAATATTAATTAGACCAATATTAATTAGGCATATTAATTAGAATAATATTTGTTAGACCCACCATGGGTAGTACACTACCCATGTGGATGCTGAAACCCTGCACTGGTCGATCAGATGTTGAGCGGCCTCCAGCCCTCAATACGACCTCTATTCCTCTATGCCGGACCAGTCTATATAAGGTGCGATGGTTCCTCCTTGAGGAATTATCGACGAATAAACATACAAAACACACTAAAACAGAGTACTGGACGAGTCCAAGAATCTAACAATATTAATTAGGCATATTAATTAGGCATATTAATTAGGCATATTAATTAGGCATATTAATTAGACTAATAGTAATTAGACTAATATTAATTAGTGTAGAGGCTCTGATGTTTACTAAGGCTTGGGTTATTCTTCACACAGTCACAGTCTCACTCTCTCATTCTCACACTCATTCTCACACTCATTCTCACACTCTTTCTCACACTTGTCCCACACACTCTTTCTCAGTTTCTTTTTCACACACTCTTATTGATTCATTCCCGCATATGAAATTCTATATATACAGTGTTTTTTAAAACTATTCAAACCAGCGTGACAAAATGGTTCAAACCAACTTTTATTAGAATTGAATATTCTGGAATCTTAAATCTGGAGAATTGCCTCATATGGTACTACATTTGGGACAAAAGTCTTGCAGTACCAATCAAGGGTGAAAATCGGGGATGAAAAACGGGGGCGAAAAACGGGGGTGAAAAACGAAACGGAACTGAACTGGTTTCCTTGTTATATACAACAACTTGTTCATTTGGTTTGAAAGACTGTGTGAAGAGGGTACGAAACATTTTGTTGCGCCGGTTTGAAGAGTTTTGAAAGACACTGTAAGTGGGAGTTGGCCTTCATTGATTCTCGGTTGATCCTCCGTTGGTCCTCGGCTGGTCTAACAACCGTTGCTTGGGAAAATATCCCTACAATGCTCTGCAAGCCTAGAGCACCATGCGCGCTCTTAGTGGGTGTTTTTCAACACAAGAAAACCAGTTCAGTTCCGTCGGTTTTTTTTCCCTTGATTAATACTGCAAGACTTCAAGACTTCTGTCCCAAATTTAGTACACAAGAGGCAATTCTCCAGATTTAAGATTTCAGAATATTCAATTTGTAATAAAAGTTGGTTCGAAACATTTTGTCACGCTGGTTTGAATAGTCTTGAAAAACACTGTACTTTGGTCTCTAGTAAGGTACAACTTACATATCCCTGTATATTATTATATACCAAAACATAAGTTGAAAGATAGAGATTGGTGAAATTAAGGACTGTTATGTCAGAACACATGACAACATCGCAGACATGTTGACAAAACCGCTTACAAGAGTACGATTTATTAAATTGAGAGATTTAGGGTATATGAGAGATAAAGCTTCTGAGGGGGAGTGTTGAAAGTGAACAATAAATGATCATTTCAGAAAAGGAAAAATGCGCACGCTCATATAAATCCTGGAATGTGCTATACTTACTTCTTAAGGCTATACTTACCTTATTTTTCTATACAATAGGAAGATTTAGCTCTCACATAATTCTTATGTGAAATCTATATGAGATAGAACTTTCGTCCATCTCCTAGTGTTAGTTAACTAATCAGAATATTGTCTGAGAGGAACATACCAAGATGTCGTCTACTGCGAGAACCCTAGAAACTGCCTGAAACTGCTAGAAACTGCTAGAAACTGCCTGAAACTGCTAGAAACTGCTAGAAACTGCTAGAAACAACTCACGTGTAACTCCTCAAATATTTACCTATCTTGATGAGACTATGAACTTTATTAATAGTGCTCAGTATACTACACTGGAATGTACACCATGGTTATTGAAAGGACCACCTGATGTACCTACTATAAATGTACAAATGGTGTTAAATAATCTACAATCCAGAATCCGAAATCTTCATCTGTGTTCACAAGTTCGATCAGTACTTCTACACTATTATGAAAGGATTTGTCGTAGGCTGTTCCCCTGTAACATCGACTACATGAAACAAGGTCAATCCATGCCCTTAACCATAAACCAGATCTGAAACACTCATGAAACAAATAATATAGCATATAAGTAAGGCACTTGACACCTGATATATGGTGCGGGCCCTTTGATCTATCCTTGTATAATATATCATGTAGATTACTTAATTCATTTTGTACCTTGGTGATAGCTATATCAGGTGGACCTGTCAAAAACCAAGGAATACAGTCCAGTGTAATATTGACTGTAAGTCATAAAGTTCTGTTATAAGTGAGTCTCATAAGTCAGTCTCATAAGTCAGTCTCATAAGTCAGTCTCATAAGTCAGTCTCATAAGTCAGTCTCATAAGTCAGTCTCATAAGTCAGTCTTAAGATAGGTAAATACTTGAGGAGTTAAGTGAGCTGTTTCTGGGGCTCTGGCCGTTTCTGGCTGTTTCTAGGGTTCTCGCAGTAGACGACATCTTGGCATGTTTCTCTTAGATAATATTCTGATTGGTTCATTAACACTAGGATATGGACGAGAGTTCCATCTTATATATAGATATTGTAGCATAAAGAGGAATATAGCACTTTCATGAGTGTTCACCTTCCTTTTCTGGAATGATCATTTATTGCTCATTCTCAATATGATCTATCCCTGTATGTTGAATCCTGTATATTAAGTCCTTGTATATCAAGTCCTATGTTTCAGTATCCAAAATTACTTGTCTGGGCGGTAGTATGGCTGTATACGTTTAATGCAGGTGTACGTGGGTGTACGGGTGTCTCGCCGTAGCCGTACGAGTAATGTTTCAGATATCGCACTCCAGTATGCAACCAAGCGTACATCCAAATTGTGCACCACCCCGCAATACTTCCGTATATAAAAGGAGCGCTTCCCCCCCCCCATAATAAATTTGCAGCCCTCATGTCTCTTCTTGTCATTTCCTCCAAATCAGCCCACCCTTTTGATCCTATGGCACCGCCTGTGGAGTATGACTCAGACTATTCGGAAGAGGACGCGGAGCCAATGTTGTTTACCTACCTTGATGAGACCATGAGATCCGTCTTTCTTGGGAAGCTGGCTCCCCTGAAACGTAGCCCCTGGCTACTTCAAGGTCCATGGGGTTGTAACAAGTTTTGTGCTAGGATGGATTTACCGAATATGGATTTTTACTCGGATTTTTTGAAATTGAAACATTACCTGGATATTCTTCCGGTGCCACTTTGCAGTCTGAATGGAACACGAGTGCCGGAACTCTACTACCTCATGATTGAGCATTTCTGCCGGTCCAGCTCTATACATAACGAGTATTGTACCGTAACACCAGAGGCGTTTCGGGCTTGTATACATGGAACTCCCAAGGATGTTGATAAATTGGTGCAATGTTTGGACAAACAATTCTCCCAGATGGTCTCCACGTGTCTTGATGATTTGTCCTCGTACGAAGGACGGCTCTTTCTGAAGGCATATGTGGATAGGGTACTTCTTCCGCAATTGATAAAGGAGGGACTTCAAGAAAGATCGCATTGCTATGGACCTGTGTTCAGTGAACACTTCCAAAATGCAATGAAAGGGAACCTATTGCCCTTGGTCAAATTCTGCATTGCCCACAGTTATCCCTATGAACACATTTGTGGCCTACTTCAGGCAGTCACCCATCACCGCGTGCGTCCGGATCCGGTGGCATTGGCAAATTATAATAAACTATATGAGAGATTGCTGAGGAGTCAAATTTTTGATGCTCACCTGATTCTTTACCATGCTGAGGAGTTCATTAATGATCTTGATTCTTGCAAGGTCTTAATTCCGATAAAATCGCAGATACCTGAGACTCCACCAATACCTAAAGCTTCTCAGACAGCTCAGGATTCCCAGACTCATGGAGGAGGGCCTCCGAATTCCAATCAGCAGCAAAACTCCCGCTCCGGAAAGTCGAACTCTAATAGAGGCAATTTGAAAAGGGGCAATTCGAAAAGAGGCCATCGTGGAAGGAAACGTCTGCGGTTTCAAAGACAAGACTAAAGGCGCTTTCCCATTCAAAGATGGGCCCAGAACTTAAAGGTGCATGTTGCCTAGAAGTTATTCTTTCGGGATCGCACGGCCGCGTTTCAGCTATGAAACATCCCTTGTGTTTGTGCCCACAGCCACTGCACTATATAAGGCCGTATTTCCCTCCCCAGTCCAAGGTTATATATATATATATATATTTATATATTAACTGATGGACCGTGATGTACTTTAATAAAATAATCTAATGGTATGCCCTAACAAACTGTTATAAATCTTCTGTCTTTTATTTACAGCCTTTAGTAGCGGTGAGAATCGGATGGTGAGAGTTTAATTAGTGCTTGGCGGTTACGATACCCATGACATTCTAAGTTCTACCCCTTCACATATCACTACTTTATGATAGTTTGTGTTGCTCTGTCAATCCTTGGTTGGTTTGTCTACCTGGCTATTTACCTACCTGACTTTTATTTTGGTCTATTTTTCCCCCTTGACCTTTGCTGTTGGTGTATTTACCGCCTTGACCTTTTTTGTTGGTCTGCTTGACCTTTTTCTCTGGTCGGCATTTGTGATCGGCATTTGTGATCGGCATTTGTGGTCGGCATTATCGTTACTTGAAGCCCTAGCTTGCATTCACTCTCCGATACATTTTGTCAGCAAGGGTCTTTTGTTGTCTCAAACCCGATACGTCCGCGCATTGAGAACACCATACTTCAGCGCAGCCCTAACGCATGTTCAAGTTTTAGCGAGACGACGCTATCCAGAGCAGCACATGCAGGAGGATCGGATTGGCAAGCAGCTGCAAGAAAGCGTATTTTGATCCTATGGGACGAACTGGTTTCGAGAGCCAAGCTCTGAAATTTGAGATTCACCGATCCAAATTATTTACTTTACAGTTATGTCAGATTGTCTCTTTTCAGCATCCCAGCACCTCCGGATGACACCCTGGGGGCCACCCTACAGACCCAGTCGCATGCTTAGTTTGGCACATTATGCAACGTCAAAAAAGTGAGGGGGCCCTAGCTGAAAGCTGGGGAAATGGGACGTGCTCGATAATCTGGCAAGTACACAATATGCCATTGTCTCGCTTCAAGAGCGACAGGAAAAGTACAACACATCTCCAAGTGCGCATTGGGTGCACTACCAGCTGTGGACCAGGTAAAAGTACGGGGAAGTGAAACACAGCAAGGAAAAACGTGGCCCGAAGGATCTTCCCTCCAGATCCACTCAAAATTTGCTAGAGGAGCCTGGCGGCTCTCGTAAATAAGTGGAGCCACATCGCTAGACCACGATCGGCTATTTGGCACTTCCGCATTGGAACAAAGTGTCAACAGATGCATGGCGGCATGCAAGACCTACGGCCCCGGTGCAGCTCGACATGTTGATGTTTTGCACCCTTTTGGAAAGTGGCCTTCAACGCTTCCCTGCATTGTCTTTAAAAGTGCCAAATCGGGTTTATAACTCACTGTGTTTTCTTATCCTAGCAATCATCCATCGTTTCTGCTAGATCCACTGAATACGGCTATCAACAGTCTTCTACTGAGGCTCACGAACATACTTCATTTCTTCCACACTTGAGATCCTGGAAATATTATACCAATTACTATTGACCATTGAACATTGATTAAAAATCAAAAATCAAAAAAGAAATTAGAATCATACAGATTAGAAATCAGAATCAGAAAAGAAAAGAAATTCACAACTGAAATCAGAAATCCCAAATACGAGACTCCCAATCCACACTCGTGTCAGAATCCACAATCTCAGAAACCCCATTTATTATACCCAATCAAATCAAATCATCATATAGCTGACATGAATCATATGGCTTGGGACGACCTCGAGTCCATGAAGAACATCGACATTCTTCCCCAGGAAGATGAGGAGTTCTCGCAATATTTTCAGAACAGAGAGAACTTCGATAGTGTGTTCAACGAGGCCTTGGCCACGCTACAAGACCTAGATGTTCCTTCTGGATACGGCCAGACCAGTGGGCCCATGGGCCTTGGCATGTCCAACATGAATGATCTCGATATCACGCAGAAATACGCCTCCAACTATAGCCAGGGCCAGTCGCCATACCGGCACTCCAAGAAGCCCAGTGGAACGGCCATTTTCGGATTCATGGATCACAACAGAGAACTCTCCTTCAGCAGAAATACCAACAATGAAAATCTCCATAATATGAAACCTCTCACGGATACAGTCAAGTCCATTTCGCCCACGCAGCTAGCGAAATCTCAGAGACCCCAGCCGGTGATTTCCAATGAACAGTTGGAGTATAACTTCAACCAGGAGTTGGACGAGTGTAAGCCAATCCAGCTCATAGAGGAGGATGAGCACGAGGAACACGTCAAAAAGGAGCAGGATATCATTGTCACCAACAACAACCCAAAGTCATACAAATTTCCCCCGGACCCGCCGCAGAGAAAGTCCTACAACCTGTATATGGGCACCTCTCTTGGCACCATCCACCATCCCAAGCAAGGCAAGGAGTACCCCGATGATATCTCAGGGTTGGTGGAGGAGCCTAAGGAAGCCAAGGGCAAAAAGTACGTGCCGATTCCGGTGCAGGACCCCGGGACCCCATATAATAATACGCCATACAGCAGCGAAAAGCGTCCCAAAAGCTTATTCAAGGAGCACGCAAAGAGAGATGAATTCTTATTGGACATCAACAATGTGTACCTACCCCCGCCCTCCAGTGAGACCGCCAGTCAAACCCTATCATCTTCCCCCGTCCACTTCCAAATGTACTCCTCTCCACATCATCCAGTCATACAAGAAGTTCCTGATCTCCGACAAAGCCCCAAGGTTAACCTGTCACCAATAGGTGCAATGAACATGGCCAACTCCATGAATTTGAATTCTCTGGGTTTGAATTCTCTGGGCATGAACATGATGAGTCTGAATTCGTTGAACTCTTTGAACTTGGCTCCTCAAAGTGCAGGCCCCAACAAGTTCTATACTCCCCAGTTTTTCTCGGAAGACGGCATCAACGAGTACTACAGTGAGCCCATTGGCCACTTTAGCTCATCACCGCAAGGTCGAAGTACGCATCCTAAGCTCGACGAGCTCCAGTCCAGTCCCATCCGAAACAAAGATATGTTGCAGAAAAACGAGCCAAACGATAATGTGGCAGACGAAACCGTGACCGATGTCAACGAGACCATTGTGCAATTGACGCCGTTAAAGCAGAATCCGATGACTCCGAACCGCAATAGAATCACCTTGGAGTGGAGCCCCATCATCTCCCCCACTGGCAAGGCTCTGCAGATCCGCAAGGCTATCAATGAACTCACCCCACGCAGGCAAATCAAAACCACCTCGCTCTTGCCTCCCGGCGAATTGGACCGCTACTGGGAGGGCCCCGATCACGACAAGGTGTTCACGTGCACGTACAAGAACTGTGGTAAGAAGTTCACGCGTCGCTACAACGTGAGGTCGCATATCCAGACGCATTTGAGTGACCGACCGTTCACGTGCACTTATTGCCCCAAGAGTTTCGTGAGGCAGCACGATTTGAACCGGCACGTCAAGTCACATATGGTGCAGAAACACGTCAAGTGCAAATGCGGCAAGGTGTTCACTCGCGTGGAGGGCTACAAAAAGCACTTGGCCAATGGCGCGTGTTACCAGATCCCGGATCTGGATGGGGGGATCAGCAAGCCAGGGGCACATCGCCAGGCCATCGAGTCTATGGATAATGTCTTGGACGGCCTCACTTCCAACCGGTTGAAGGAGGAGTTGGGCCTTTAATTTTATCAGAAGACGAAATTATAAGACGTCAGTCTTATGATGAGAAAACGTTGATCTTTGAGACATTTTCAGGTTCTTATAAAAAGCATTGATCTTTGAAACATTATCATAGGGGTCTTATGAAACGTTAATCTTTGAGCCATTATCATAAGGGTCTTGTGAAAAAAAAAAAAACAGCGTTAAGATATGAATAATGAGGCATCAGTTATGGTTGAGTCTTATGAGACTGTTAAGCTTCAGAAAGACGCAGTCAAAAAGTGAGTCGCAATTTGATATTCTATGAGTCTCAATCAATTCAGACTAAAAACTGAGCTATGCTTTAATGCTTGTGTCCGTGATCTAAAACTGATTCTGGTATATGGTCAAAGGCAACAACAAGGTTGCGGAGGAACCTGCCCTGTGTGATTCCACTAGTCTTTAAGACATTCAATTCTCCACCGCTCATAGATTCAACGAGCTTAATCTTTGGGTAGTGGCATATTTAGATATCTCGCCATGAATACACGTCAGGGTGCTTCCATATTCTGTAGTAATCTCTCAACAGTAAGAAGGAGTATTTAGAGCAGAACCTTGTGTTATATGCAGGTGCGATACATATGTGTGTATGTGTGTAGTTGTATAGGTTTATGAGTATTTAGAATCACGGTATACAGATAATTATGAGAGTGAGGGTTAGTCTAATGTTTTATTATGTATTCCTCAATTGTATAATACCGGAATCCCGGTGATATATAGGTTAGGAAGACGGTCGTGCGAAATACATAAAAGGAGGGTAGATACAAAAGAGGCTAGGCTAAAGTATCAAAATATTAAGAAATAAAAGGTCAAGGCGTAATAACCATCATCCGAAAATTAATCCTATTTTCATATATAGTTAATTTTGGTCAAGTTATGATTTTTTTAAGGTGCTCTGAAAATCCTATATTCTCGTTCTGGGCGAAAAGTGAACGGTACCGCACATAATTCATTTGTATATTCACCGATGGTCCTCCAGGGAGAAAACCAGGTGCTTAAGTAGTTGGCAGTGAAGTTAGCGTATGCTACCGGGTGTTGATTGGTGAAATGGGGAAACTCCATTCCATCGTGATATCTCGGGTTTATCATATTCCATCGTGGTACCTTAATACAATGATAGAGGAGTGGCACAATGGAATGGTCATTATTAGGATTAGACGGTGTAGCTTATAATATCTCTATGGCTAGAGCACTACCTATGGTGGAACTAACAGTTATAGTCAGTAGACAGTAGATTCAGTAGAGAGGACAGTCAATGGAGAGTAAATTCAGTAGAGAATAGATTCAGTGGAGAGTAGATTCAGTAGACAGTAGAGTCAGTAGACAGTAGAGTCAGTAAACAGTAGAGTCAGTAGAGAGTATAGTACTACAGTACTTTTAAAATAGTAGTAGAGTCAGATAATCAGTATGGGAGTACTTCAATATGATATGACAAAACAATTCAAACCAAGAAGACAGAATGGTTCAAACAAAATGGCGTAATGTTTCACACCAACTTTTATTCAAATTCAATATTCTGAAATCTTAAATCTGGACGATTGCCTCTTATGTACTACATTTGGGACAGAAGTCTTGCAGTACCAATCAAGGGAGAAAAACGGGGGTGAAAAACGAACGGAACTGAACTGGTTTCCTTGTTATCCTGTATACAACAACTTGTTCACTTGGTTTGAAAGACTGTGAAGGGGGTACGAAACATTTTGTTGCGCTGGTTCGAATACTTTTGAAAAACACTGTAAGTGCGCATTCTGTATATCCCAGTGCCCGTTTTGAGTAAACTACTTATTTTATAGAAATATCAACGTTGCAATAAATGTAGGAGATAACAAAAAAAAATTTATGAGTTTTCTTTGAATATCATATTTTCACTAGCAAAAACCGGGCCCCATAGCAGCTATCAAAATATTCAGTATAGTCAGTGTATTCAGTATAGTCGGTGTAGTGAGTACATTATTATAGTACTACAGTATAGTACTACAGTATAGTCAGTGTATTCAGTATAGTCAGTATAGTCAGTATAGTCAGTATAGTCGGTAGTTAGCAGATTATTATAGTACTACAGTATAGTACTACAGTATAGTACTACAGGAAGTCAGTATAATCAATTTAATCAGTATGAATGTTACTAAAGAATAAATTCTTATGGTAGTGTAGTATCAGTCCTATCTTTATGTGGAAGTTTCTTTCTAGTCTACAATATATAGTAGAATATGGTGAGTAATACCATTGGTGGTACGGGAGAGTGAGCAGCATAGTAGATAAATTAGTAGAATTGTCAAAAAATAATGTACTCCCCTATTACTTATTTGTAGAATCGCGGCTCGTAGATGAGTAGAATTGTTGTTTTGGAAACTAAAATTATCGTGAATTTGCAGATTCTAAAATGAAATGGTCGCACCTTGACTCATCTCTACACTTAGCCATCAAATTACAATCTCGGGACATGATGGTACCAACAATCTTGATGTGGTTAATACGTACATGAGAAAGCTGCAAATCAAAGTGAGGCATTAAATCCCAGATAACCAGTGTGACCTTATCTTCCAATCTCCCGTTCAAATCCCAGGTATAACAGTCGACAGTCTTTGGATTGGAAGCGGGATGCCAAGAGACAATGAAGAAGTTCTTCCCCAGCAAATATCAAAGTATTAAATTATGGACAGGTAACTTGGTAGAGTCGTACATTAGTAGAAACGTTTGAACCTATATAATCCAGACTATTTGACTAGTAAAGTAGACTATTTGACTAGTAAAGTAGACTATTTGACTAGTAAAGTACTGTAGACTAATAGACTAGTAAATTACTACACACTAATACACTAGTAAATTACTACACACTAATACTGTTATGTTCTTTATAACGTGTTTTAACCTAAACTTGTGTTCGTCGATGGTTCCTCAATAAGAGGAACCGAAGCGTTTTTATATAACTTTGAGAGAAATGTGACATCGAAAAACTCTTCACCAGAACAACGGAAGTATTGTTTCTGGAATGTTCGAAAAGGGTCTCGGATTCATGAGTTGTCACAACGATCAAATGCCCGTCACGGCAATTGTAGTAGACACTACTAGAATCGGACATCGTAGGCTCCATATTGTATCTATAGGTAGCTTTCTACCTACTGTGGATCTAACAAATACACTAGTAAATCACTATACACTAATATACTAATAAGTTACTGTAGACTATTTGACTAGTATAGAATTCTAGATTAATAAGGACTAATATAGAGTAGGGTAGTATACAATAATATGCTGGTAAATTAATGTGTTAGATTCGTGTTACGTCAAGTAATCTGTTTACTATGTTTATTCGACGATGGTTCTCCAGAGGGGGAAGAGGGCGGAATCGACCATTAGTTAGCAGTGGACCTAGCGTATTCTGCCGCTTATTGATAGATGCTTGCTGGAATACTCTCCATATTCCATCGTGGTACCTCGTACCATGGAGACTAAGAAGACTGAGGAGACTGAGGAGACTCAGGTGATGATATTATGGAATGACCATTGAAATATTGGACGGCGAGGCTTCATAATACCTCTATGGGTAAACCACTACCTATGGGGAATCTAACACAATATATACCAATATATACCAATGTATACCAATGTATACCAATATATACCAATATTTACCAATTCACACCTTTGACTCTCCTGCTTATTACTCTATCCTTTGCCCTTTACTGCTGACTACTCTACCCTATAGGTCTACTTGACTTTACTTATACTGCTATATACTGATACCTAATTTCCTCCCATTTAGAGAGTATGATGATCTTAAGAATACAGCGATATACAGTAGTATACAATAGTGGGTATACAATAGTGGGTATACAATAGTGGGTATACAATAATGGGTATACAATAATGGGTATACAGTAGAGTAGATAAAGTAGAGTATATAAAGCAGTAGATAAGTAGTAGATAAGTAGTAGATAAGTAGTAGGTACAGTGGCTTTGAATTTACTCTTGTAATAATCGTGAATATAAATATTCCAGAAAACGGGTAATGTGATAGTAACTCTTGTTCAAGTACAACTGCAAGTCTCGATTTGGGAGTAATTGAACTTGGTATCTACTACTCACATATGGCTTATTGGATTGTTAGTAGCTCTGGAGCCCTGAGATACCTCTATGAAGTATACTTGCATTTGTAAGGGTCCATCCAGATCTATGGGATAATACCATGGGGTCATGAACATTCGATCTTGAAAATTTTTCCAACATTCAGATAACCATAAAGTGGCTACAAGGCCAGAGACTTCTTGAAAGTCGTAGTGAATTTCGTGCTCATGGGATCTTTTGATTGGGCCATCAATAATCTTGTCATGAAATTAAAAATCAGCTTCTGTCAAATTGTGTCATCAATGATATCGAAGTCATTCAACAACCATAAAAAATGGGCGTAGGTATTTCTGGCCATTCTGATTTGGATCTTGTTTGAGTCTATCCAAATTGGCCATGGAAAATAAGTAAGGTCCAATCCGATTAGTTTCCTTGAGCACCCCAACAAACCCATCCATAGATCTTCGATAGATATAGATCTTCGATAGATATAGATCCTGAATATAGACCTTGGACTATCTTAAACTCCGTCTCATAGATCTCATAGATCTCATAGATCTTGCATATATTTGTGCCATCCTGATGACACATAGTAGGCCGCAGACCAATCACATATTCTGCTCCTCCTCCTCCTGCTTATGCACCTTGACGTGCTGATTGAGATTGTCGGTTCTGCTGAACTTCTTCTTGCAGTACAGACAATTGTAGGGCTTTTCGGCCGTGTGCAACGAGCGGAAGTGCCGTTTCAAGTGTTCCTGCCGCTTAAACCGCCGCGAGCAGTACCCACAGATGTAGATCTTTGAGTCGTCCTCCAAATCTGCAGCTTTATCCTCCTTACGGCCCCGTATTCGTGATTTTGAGGTCTGCTTCTCGATCACCTCAGTGTTTTCTGGAAGATCCAAGGACTGGAGGTCGATTTCCACCACGTTGGTTAAGGGCTCGTTTTTGACGTGGTTTTTCTTCTTCATGAGCCGAGACCCTAAGATCCGTTTGGATGCACTTGCAAAGCTCAGAGTGGAGCCATACTCCGTTGTTTCACGTGATGTGGCCGACATCCCCGAAGTAGTAGCACTCAAATGGCTGGACTCGGAGTTTTCAGCACTAGAAAACGATGCTGCTGCGGCCTCCTCCATCTTAATGGCCACATCAACCTTGCCAGTCTTCTCCTTCTCCTTGTCTTTTTTGCTGTTTTTCATCCCAAAGTTCTTGCGCTTTCCGACCTTGGAGAAAAGAGCACCGTAATCCGGTTCGTCATCCATTTCTGCATCTTCGTAACCTCCCATATTTATATTTGCAAGCTGCACATCACTTTGGCTGGAATTCACGGGCCCGAAATCATCAAAGCGAAGTCCATCTTCTTGTTTCATCTCCTCTGGCCTCAATTCCTCCTGCTTGGTCTGCTTAAACCGCTTGAACAAGCCTCTGGTAGTCCTTTTGGCCTTTTTCTGGGCCTCATCTCCGTCCAAATGATCATCTTCACTTTTGGCCGAAAAAACAGGTCTTTCAGGCTCCTCTTCCACCGACTGTGGCGCATTGCTGGTCTTGAAGATACTCCGGATGGAGTGCCGTGGCGCAGACACCATGGCCGGCTGCCAGTTTTCCGGAGGAGAAGGGTTCTGGATCGGCAGCTTGCGATCCCGGTCCATAAACGGAAAGTAGCTGGCTAAAGACCTCTGCGAGCGTACAGGAGCATTGGCCCCGGAATTGGAACTCTCCAACGACCCACGCCGTCTCTGATAGAGATCCATAGATGCACGGTGGATCAGTGATGGAGGGAGATCCATCAGCGACCGCCAGAATTGTTGGGTAGAGAAAAATGATTGTTGTGTCAGGTGGTGCGAGCTGACGGACGCAGTAAACGACGTCGTAGTGGTGAGCGGCGAGAGCTCATTGGCAGCCAAGGAAATGGAGGTTCGATTACTTTCGAAATCACGGAAAGCCGAAGTCTGCGGGCCATTCAGGGCTGTTTCTGGATATAGCACAGTTCCCGGGGCGAGAACCGACTCGGAGAAAGCCACCGAGTCTGGGGCATCCGCACCTTGGGAAGCCGGAAACGCATAGCTCAGCGGCGATGGCTGGGGGCTTCTGTCGGTTGAGAAGGGCGACTCGGCCATGCTATGGGAGAGCGAGCGGGCAAAGGCATTGGAGGAGTCGAGGTAGTGGGGATCTAGGGCAAGGTTGGAGAGGTCTGGGTCTAGCGAGCTCAGATCATCCACGGTCGGATTAGGAAACGCAGCATTGAGCGTGTTTGGATTAAGGGTATTAGGGTTTGGGTTTGGGTTTGGATTAAGCGTTGCGTTGAAGGTAGGGTCGAAAGGGGTGTTGGCCTGGGTATATTGGGAGGAAGGATATTGACCTGCATATTGGTCGGGGTATTGATCAGATTGACCCGAGGTTTGGCCAGGGTTCTGGTGGACAGAAAAGTCGTGGTTCTGCGGTGTCAAGGCTTGAGCAAGAGGTGCCAGGGACCCTGAATAGGGTTGTTCTGGTATATCCAAGTCCATGGCATTAAACACCTTGAAAGAACCAGGCATATTCCAGGTGGGCAGCAACATGGGCTCTTCACCCAGGAAAACAGGCATATAGGTGTTTTCCGAGTAGCGCAGGTCGACCGTAGGGTCCAATTCCGGGCCAAATCCGTTACCAGATGGCTGATCTAGGAACACGCCCGAGGATGGGTCTTGGACAGAGGCCAGCAGGCCCAAATGAGCGGATTTAAGCGGGGATTTCAAGTGGACGGTATTTTCTGAGGCGGAGAATACATTGGAGGCATTAATTTCTTCATGGGAGGCCGGGTTGGCATTTTGGGCGTATAAAGCAGCGGGGCCATACTGCATGAAGAACGCGGACTCTTCAGGCGCCAGAGGAAGGTCCCGGACGTCGGAATCTAGAGGCATAGCCGACTGCAGAGAAGACACTCGTAGGCTGGGGAGACTAGGGCCGTCGGTGGGGTTGTACGGGCCTTGGTGTAGGTTGTGGTAGTGGCCCATGTAAAGAGCGTCCATGGCGCAGCAGTTGGAGCGGACTATGAGCCTCTGGACGGGAGACTGCATGCAAGCGCTCCACACACCACCAACCAATCTAGTCGAAAAAAAGAGTAACTGTTTACAAATTTATGTGAAGGTTAAGATTTTTAGAGGGTAGGAGTTTATAGGTTAAGGGTTTATAGGTTAAGGGTTTCTGGGTTAGAGGTTAGGGTTTACGGTATAGGGGTGTACGAGTTTAGGGTTTTTTATTACAGGAGATAAGAATAATTTATAAAGGTGTGGGTACGGGTTTTGGTATGGTTTAGATATGGTTTTGGTATGGTTTTGGTATGGTTTTGGTATGGTTTTGGTATGGTTTTGGTATGGTTTAAGTATGGTTTAAATATGGTTTGAGTATGGTTTGAGGATGGTTTGAGGATGGTTTGAGTATTGAAAAAGATATATGGTGTGTGAGGTGTATGGGAGTGGAGAGTGGAGAGTGGATGGAACTGAGAGAATATGAGAATAGGTGAGATTAGGCTGATATTAGGTTCACCAGATCCAGGCTTTGAGAAATTAAAAAAAAAAAGAAAAAAAATATATAAGAGTCTAATTAATAATTAAACCCCGATAAAATTTTTCTGTTTTCTGTTTTCTGTTTTTTTTTCTATATGGGTTTTTTATGTGGGTTTTGGTGTGGTGTGGGTTTTTGGTAATGCGTGGGGGGTTTATTTTTTGGAGGCTGGGGCTGAAGTAATGAGTAAGTTGTGGTCCCATAATAATGTGCTCACAGTTTAGTACTCACTGCTCACAGTTTACTACTCAGTTTACTCACTGCTCACAGTTTAGTGCTCACTACTACTACTCACTGGTCTACTCTCCAGTACAGTGCAGTGCGGTGAACCATGTGCGTGGACTGTGTGCGTGGACCGTGAGGGGTGGACCATACAGTGGACCTGTGGACTACTGGTATAGCGTATCATACAATGCAGCGATTTAAATCATCTAACTCCATGTGTACCTTTTCTCGGGTACTTCTAGTGATCCTTTCAATAACCATGGAGTACAGTCCAATGTAGTATATGGATTGTTAGGCATAAAGACAGTGTCAGTTAGTGTCAGTCAGTGTCAGTTAGTGTCAGTCAGTGTCAGTCAAAGTCAGTCAAAGTCAGTCAGTGTCAATCAGTGATTATACTTCTCTACTACTACTCCACCACTCAATAACTACTCTCCCACTATACTAGACTATATTCATACTACTATAGCACTCCAGTGCTCTACTGAATTCTCTAGTAACATTCTAATACCACTACTACTCTACTACTCTACTACTCTACTACTCTACTACTCTACTACTCTACTACTCTACTACTCTACTACTCTACTACTCTACTACTCACTACTCACTACTCACTACTCACTACTCACTACTCACTACTCACTACTCACTACTCTACTACTCACTACTCACTACTCACTACTCACTACTCTACTACTCACTACTCACTACTCACTACTCTCTACTACCACTCTACTACTCTCTCTAAACTCCAATTGATTTGGGGCTAGAAACTCTTAAGCATCTCGCTAATATTCAACGAGATATGTTTTTATTCAGTCAGTCAGTCCTGATCAGTGTCAGTCAGTCAGTCAGTCAGTCAAGGTGCTCCAACGAAGATGTGACTTCTACAAGACTGCCCTTGAAACAAAATAACCTCTTCACACTATACACTGTTTTCTTTCTTCAAATTCACACTACTAAACACTTCTTATAGCTTGTAGTACTAGAACCTATCTCTGGTCACTGAAACTGACAGATAATTTAAGGGAGTACTTGACTGCACTATACCAGAACACTAGAACACTAGAACACTAGAACACTAGAACACTAGAAGACTACACACAACACAAAAGTCCATATTACTTATAAGACCACTGGAACACTACACTTCTATACGAGAGTACATGACACTATTATACTACAGTACTCTGTACCACACTATACTAGTTTGACCTTCTATACTTTTTTTTATTTTATGCTTACTATTGGAATATTCCTAGTGTGAACTCCACTCATACAAGTACTCTTTACAAATGTAATTAGTGGATAGTGTGATCTCTTTACCCTCCTGAACCTCATGGTGTAATCTATCTTTTCATGATGTCTAATACCATACCGTCTTCAGTCAGTCAGTCAGTCAGTCAGTCAGTCAGTTATTCAGTTATTCAGTCAGTTATTCAGTCAGTCAGTTATTCAGTCAGTCAGTCAGTCAGTCAGTCAATCAGTCAGTCATAAGTCTCATAAGTTATAGTCTCGAGTAACAGTATACTCTAACAGTATACCCTCTACTAACCATAGCAATATAGTCATACTATATTTAGTTGTAGTGGTAACCACACTCACTGATACCCATAGCCATAGTCGTCCTCACTCTAGACGTGTACCTTCTGTCCACTTATAAATATGCTCATTTTGGATGATATACACTCTACCACTGTATATCTGTATTCTACTCTTCAATCAGTACAAAACACCAAGTGTTAGATTCTTGTTAAATCAGGTACTCTGTCAACTACTCTAGACTACTCTATACTCTATAGCATCCTATAATCTCTAGTCTACTATGTGACTCTTTATTATACTCTATACTTTAAGAAAAAGATACTAGTCTCTACTCTACTCTACTCTACTCTACTCTGCGACTACACTGTTCATAGACTACTCGATGCCTCCAAGAACCAGACCCACCAAAAGATCTCGTATTGGTAATACTTCAATGATCAGTGTCTTATAGTGTTAGTCAATCACTGGACGTTACTCCATGGTTACTCACTGGTCATCCTGGTGCCAAAAAAAGTTAGTAGGAGAGTTCCTGTTGGTATTTTGAGTCTCTTTCATAACTAAGATGAGATCCTCTAGGTGTCGATAAAGTCCACCTGTAGTCACTCCAAGTGTGACCAATTCATTTCTTTGACTAGAATCAAAAGGATACTCAGACATTCTCCCTCGAGAGGAAAGAATAGCAACAGACCGGTTAGCAGTCCGTGCCAGAGACTTGATTGTTGTACTCCCGTCAGCTTTGGCTGGTGGGTAGCGGCGTGAGGAAACACGACAGGCACACCCAGGAGTAGCGCTACTGTAAGAACAACCAACCTCTGCAAGTAGCAGGATATTAGAAGGTTGCTGCTGTGGGGAGTCACCAGGCGGCAGTTGGACGCGGCGACGTTTGTGATTTGCACACGAAGTCGATGTAGCTCCATTGAATCCCGGCACAGCGGACTTGGCGGTAACCTGGTGATCAAGCAGGACAGTAGCCAGCACAAGTCGAAAAGGAGGATGAAGTACACTAAACAGTGCAGCATGAGCCCTCTTAGTAACGTTAGGAGACGGGATGGTATCAGCAAGCTGGTTAGAGCTTTGAGGCCGAGGCGTAACACCCGGAGTCTCCCTCAGTCCCTCCAATGTAGTCCCATCTACATTGGGTCGAGAAAACAAAGTATCTAAAGCAGTAGATAACTTCAGTAAGCGTTTGGAGTCCAAACGTTTGTACCCCGGGGGAGGTTTAATGCCACCGGGTATATTCAGGAAACCAGAATTCCGAAGGAATTTAAGGTCTCAGGCAAGTTTTTCGGATTCTGAATATGGCAGAGAGGCTTCAATACCCCAATGGGTAGAGCACTACCTGTGGTGGATCTAATAGAAGGACAAGGAGCTAAGGGACAAGGAGCTAAGGGTGAATAGACGAATGATTAATGAATAACGAATCTAGAATTATGAACTCTACACGACTCTACACTATACAATTGATAACATAGCTAATAATACACTCTTATGATACAGTACAGTCTCCAATGCAGTGCGTGAGAATCTCACTCCACCGTTTACTCGGTCAACCAGAAGAAGAATCGGGGGGAAGATCGGGGATTTTCGACTTAATCCTCCCTTTCGACTAAATCCTCCCTTTCGACTTAATCCTTCGGTCCTCCACCCTCAACCTCCAATCAGAGATTTCATCACCTTGACGAGACTCTTTGGCGGAGAGATTCAGCCGTTTCCGAATCCGACTCTTCATCCGGGTTGGCCACGCGAAGCACGGATTTGCGCTTGGAAGACACCAAAACCTGTACATCCACGTTTTCGTCTATGGACTCGTCATCCAGTGCCGTAGTCCCCTCGAGCACGTTGTAGAATCCGGGGTCGAGCCGCGACTTTTTCCGGAGCATCGGCAGCTGCGGCGGCGTCTGGCTATAGCTGAAACTCTTCTTGAGGTGTGCTATACGAAGCGGCACCTCGACTTTTTCACGAGTAAGGTCACCGAGATCTCGTTCGCTTTCTGATTTTTTGTGTTGCTCTAGAATTTCCGTAGCTCCCAAATTGACATTTTCGAAGGTGGTTTCTTTTTTCTTAACCAACGGGCTGTATGCAGTCCCGCCATATCCTTCTAAGTCTTCCTGGGATATATTAGAATGGAGTGTTTCATTGGATGCGAGGTAGCTGATTCTCTGAAGAACACGCTGATTAAAAGGATCCTGAGTAGACTCACGTTCGGAATTCGGGACTGTTGCGTTTGCGGTTACGAGCCCGCTACCTTCTCTTTCCCGATTAGGTAAGTTGGCTTCATATTCCTGTCTCTTCCGGACCCACGAGTCCAAAGATCCTACATCTAGCGTAGAAGTCAGGTCGTTTATGTGCAGGAACCCCAATGGTTTCTCCTGCAAAAGCGAACTAGCATCCAGCTCCGACTTAAAATGTCCAAATTGGTACTCGAGTGGTTCCACGAGACTATGCAGGTCCTGGGCCATTTTCCGGCGTTTCCACAGGTAGAATCCCACGGCAACCGCAGAAGCAAGTGCTAAAAGTGGCACCAATGTGCCCACCAACACTTTAGTTGTTTTTCCGAATTCTTTTTCGGCGGGTTTTTTGGTCTGGGCGGCTTCACTGCTCAAAAGATCGGTTTTTTGTTGGAATTCCTGCACAGAGTACACGTCCAACTGGTACGTCAGATCTCTCTTTTGTGACGAGTCCTTAACCACTACCAAAGTATTAAAAATAACTGCCGCTCCAAGAATATCATCTCCCAAAGCGGGTTCCGGGTAAGACGACCATATCCACAGATTTTGCGTGTACTTTAGATGGGCCCAATGTGCAGGACCACCCAAAGCTTCTCCGCCCACAACCACAATTTCCAGCACCGAATATTCCGTTTGAACCAGTGATTCAGAAGCAGAAGTGAGTGGATTAAATACAGGAAGTGCCAACCCCCCAGTCCGGGATTCAATGCCTGAAGAATTGGTCGTTTGCTGCGAGGTCCATCCGGCCTGGAAATCCCACACGGCAATCTGGCCCATATTGAGCCAGCCCTGAGTTGAGCGGCCTCCAATAACAAAAGTCAGGTGAGGGGTAGGCGCCCACACGGTTCCTGCACCGTAGAAGGCCTGCGGCTTGGTGGAGGTGGATATATTGGCGAAATGGCGATCCTGCATATTGAACAGGAGAAGGCGGCCAGAAATTTCGTCCAGTCCTTCACAGCGGCCTCCATAAATGTATATAGTATCTGAATCCACCGATGTCAAGTATGTGGAGTCTGCATAGTACGAAATATCGTCGATCTGGGCAAATGTCATATTGGGTTCATGCACCCAAGCATCTTTATCTGCATGATAACGCAAGAGCTGAAATATGCCATTTCCACACCGATCATATTCGGCCAAAGATTTATCCTTAGCTCCGGTAAATGCATAGAGGCCTTCTTTCCATGCAAAAAGGGACAGGTTTACAGGAGGCGGCGCCAAGGCCTGGATATGTTGGCCCGACCGATAATTCACCTCCTCCAACGAGTAAGTGGAGAGCGTATCTAGACCAGTAGCAGAGAAATTAAGCGCTACCAAGTCGTTATTTTTGAGGTGAACATATATTCGGCCCTGCTCAAACGAGTAAACTGTTGACCATGCGCCCACCACTAGTAGCCAAGGAAATAGATACAAGATATTCATGTGGAACGTGGAGAATGTAGTTTATATGGGAGTATAAGGTTTGACAGAAATTTGACAGAAATTTGGGTGTATGAATTTGACAGAAATTTGGGCGCTTTTATTTGTGTGGTTTTGGTTTGGAGTGTTTGGTTTGGGGTGTTTGGTTTGGGGTGTTTGGTTTGGAGAGTGTTTGGTGAGGGATGAGGGGAAAGCATTTTATGGGGATGGGTGTGTTTACAGTGGAATGGGTGTTGCTGGTTTATTTACTTTTAGCCCAATGCGGTAAATTACATGCGCTGTAAGATGCTCATAGTGAGACAATCAGGTCAACGGTATGAGGAGGAGAGGGACTGTATACTGCAGACTTTATAGAGATGATTTGACTGTATAAAAGGTTCTGGGACTGTATATAGTGATACAGGAACCTTATTCTTCCACTTTATCTATTTTTCATTGTTTATTTTGATGGTGTTAATGGTGTAAGTGGGAGCCTGGAGTTGAAGGAGTTGGTCACGTGACCAGATCGACCGTGCATGAGTTTTGTAGTGTCGCACTCTGAATTACTGCGAAAGTCTTCTCACCTCACCAAGGTTAACTCCATCGTTCTTCTCACCAAAGCTAAGACTTAGCTCATTTAAGCTCACATAATTTATATCCACTATATTCACTTCCCAAAGATGTAGATTACTTAACACTAACTGAACATTTACGGTAGGTACATCAGGAGGACCTTTCATTAACCATGGAATACAGCTCAGTGTAGTATATTGAGCTTCATTGATAAAGTTCATAGTCTCATCAAGATATGTGAATACTTGAGGAGTTTACACGAGAGCTGTTTCTGGTGGGTCTGGTAGTAGAGGACATCTTGGTATGTTCCTCTCAGACGATATTCTAATTAGTTAACTAACACTAGGGTATGGACCAGAGTGCCATCTTATATAGATTTCCAGGACTCTGCTAAACTTTCCACACAAGAATTGTGTGAGAGCTAGACCTTCCTGCTATATAGAAAAGGTAAGCATAGCATCAAGAACTAAGTATAGCATCAAGAACTAAGTATGGCACACACTGAGATTTTCATGAGTGTGCGCCTTCCTTTTCTGAAATGATCATTCATTGCTCACTTTCAACAAAAGGTTCTTTAGAGCCACAATTCTTGGTGTGGTATTGAAGTATTAATATTAGTTTTGGATAGCAGATTAGGGCAGTTGGTAGTTCGTTCGTAAGTGAAAGTCTTGGTTATTGTTATGTTCTTTATAACGTGTGTTAACCTAAACTTGTATTCGTTGATGGTTCCTCAAAGAAAGGAACTGGAATGGCTTATATATATTTTGAGAGAAACGTGGCACCGAAAAAACTCTCCACCAGAACAATGGTAAGGATTGTTCCAGAATATTCGAACGGACCATCATAGTACTTTATATAAGGATTGCCGATGACCGTGACACGGTATTTGCAATGGCGATTGTAAAAATCGGACTGAGAGGTTTTATAGTACCTGCATAGGCCGGTCCCTGTCTATGGTGGATCTAACATGACTAACTATGACATAATTATGAAGTGTTATTAGGTATAGACTAATTTCTTTTTGGAGGAAGAATTTCGTTTCGGAGAAAGAATTTCGTTTTGGAAAAAATTTCCTGTTGGAAAAAATTTCTTTTTGGAGTAATTATATAGAATAAGAGATGGTGATGATGGAAGAGAGACTGCATTATATAATATCCAATTTTAAGATCAGACAGCGTACGGCTTCATAATACCTCTATGGGTAGAGCTCAGCCTATAATGGAACTAACGAATACAGCTACTACCACTATAGTACTTGAATAACCTACTTGGTCTTTTTAAATGCACACATAGGATGGGATCTCTCTCTTTTTCTCTTTCTCTCTCTCTCTCTCTCTCTCTCTCTCTCTCTCTCTCTCTCTCTCTCTCTCTCTCTCTCTCTCTCTCTCCCTCTCTCCCTCTCTCCCTCTCTCCCTCTCTCCCTCTCTCCTACTATCCCTCAGGCCACACACCAAAAAGGTCTAGCGGAAAGAATGTTTCAACCTCTTTAAGGCAAGACAATTACTCATGAATGCTATTACAAGAAATATTTTGTCGTCGTCTTTCTTTTTTAATGTGCGGCGGCAAATCTATATAGAAAGGCCGGGACATTATGTAAAATTCTTTCCGGAAGTCCTCCACTAGTCTCCTCTCAAGTGGTTGCATAAACTCAGAATGAACACGTTTAGATCTTCTTTTGGGAACTATCAATCTTTTGCTGACTTCAATTGGCGGCAGTAAATTTTTAGTGGGAATTGGCTGCAAAACCGTCGTTCTCCCTGTGTGAAGGAACATTCGTTCTCCCTGTGTGAAGAAAAATTCTGCTTCATACTCAAGATGGTCTCCTTGAGAAGCCTATACTGCTCTTTTTTCCTCCTTCATTAACAGACAACGCCATCAGTGGAGAGAAACATGTTTGGGTCATTGATGCATGCCACATTACCAACTCCTCGGGATTTCCAAGTTTAGTGCCAGGACAATAGTGTTCCTAGACCTAGGGGGAGAAATGTTATGTCTAAACCTTGGGGACAAACTATAGAGCTCTGACTTAAGTTTAATTCCAGGACAGTGTTGTACCTAGACCTAAGGGACGGAGTGAAGAGCCATATCGGACAGATATATTCTGCGCAAGCAATGAAGATATTTGATTCGAAAGATATTAGTGGAACGATATTGGTGGAACAATATTGGTGGAACAATATTGGTGGAGTAATATTGGTGGAACGATGCAGCTATTTAAGGATACTGTAACGGAGAAAATAAAAGGTATTTCCATGCAAGAAAGAGATGTAAAATCTCGGATGGTTAAGGAGTGCGTTATCGTGGGTTAACTGGATTATTGCTTATTTTCGGTTGATCAATCAGAGGGTAAAGAAAGTGCAGATTTTGGGCCAACAGTATTGGATCAACTGCACAAAGAGATATAGACGGAGACAAACTAGACATATAGACGGAGACAATCTAGACATATAGACGGAGACGTTCTAGACATATAGACGGAGACAATCTCGAATTTCGTTAAAAAACAAGGTCATGCCAATGTGAATTAGCGGAAGGTCTCATTGAAGGTTCGATCGGATAATCTGACGTCAATTGGAGACACTGTTGGTTGCTACTCGACGTGAAGAGAGTGAAAGTCTAGGCAGCTCCGCTGGTTCCTCCTGATTACTGCACTGACTACATGACTAAATGTCTACCAGAATTCCTCTTGTTAGCTATATGAGTATTGAAAAAAGGAAGTACACCGTCATCGTACGGTGGTAGCACTAGAAACATTGGCATGGTATATGGTCAGAAAAAGTCTAGGTTAAGCCACACGGCAAGTACGTGGAGAACTCTCGACGAGATTGTCAAGGCCATCAAGAGCATTACTTACGAGGGTGTTTCGTAGGCCGAAGGTACTGCACACCTCAAGCCTTTCGAGACCCCATTAATTCAAACCGAGAGTTGAGCTGGCTTGTGCCAATTAGATAGAGCATCAAGCATTGTGTTTTTTTTGAGGTCATCCACCGTTTCAAACTTCGAAAAATTCAATAAACCATGAAAGAAAGGAATGTAATGGGTGTAAGAAACTTACCGGACGCTCACCGTCGACGGTTTTTGCCTCGCTCCTCAAGCCGTAGTCAACATCATTAATTCCAGAGCTCATTTCATCGAAGGGTAGTGTTTCGAGTTTCATCAAGTGGCCAATCACATATGATATACCCTTCACTGACACAAGGTGTGTGGATCTTCTCTGTCGCACCTTATATAGACTAGTCCGGCATATAAGAATACAGGTCGTAATGAGGGCCAAAGGGATCGATCGCTCAACCTCTGGTCAACCAGTACAGGCTTCAACATCGATATAGGTAGTTTACTATCCTTGGTGGGTCTAACAAATAATAATTATATATAGTTGTAAAGAAAATTGCTCAAATAAATAGAGGGGCATTTACCATGTATAATCCAGTCCAATAGTATGCATGTTGTTAGATTCCGGTTACGTCAGGTGCTCTGGTTATTATGTTCATTTGCCGATGATTTTTCCAAGGGAGGTGGTCTCTGAGGTACATATATGTAGTGTTTTTCAAAACTATTCAAACCAAGAAGACAAAATGGTTCAAACCAGAGCGGCAAAATCAAACAAACCAATACACATAACTTCTAACAAGTTGTTGTATACAGGGTAATAAGGAAACCAGTTTAAGTCCGTCCGTTTTTCACCCTTGATTGGTACTGCAAGACTTCTTTCCCAAATGTAGTACCATATAAGGCAATCCTCCAGATTTAAGCTTTCAGGATATTGAATTCTAATAAAAGTTGGTGTGAAACATTACGCTATTTGGTTTGAACCATTCTGTCTTTTTGGTTTGAAACATTTTGTCACGCTGGTTTGAATCGTTTTGTCGCACTGGTTTGAATAATTTTGAAAAACACTGTATGTATTGGTTTGTTTAATTTTGCTAGTGTGGTTTGAATACTTTTGTCGCGCTGGTTTGAATACTTTTGAATGTAGATGATATAACGCATCTTCCGCAACGATAGTTGCGGCACCAGGTGGACCATAGATTAACCATGGTGTGATGTGATGTCCAGTGGACAGTTACTGAGGGACACTGTCCTCATAGTCTCGTCAAGGTATGTAAACACTTGAGGGGTGTTTACTTCAAGAGAAGACGAAGAAGAAGAAGAAGTAGAGTTGTCAGTGTCCATTGAAGTTCAGCGTCCATTGAAGTATTGGTGGGTCTGGTCTTTGGAGACATCTTTGGTATGTCCCAGACAGATGATATTTGACTGAGTTACTTAAAAGATGGATATGGTCCAGACTCCCTTATATATGTGGGAGCTCTACCTTCACGGCACCAGGCGGTTGTAGTAACCACAGTTGCATATGAAGAACAGGTACTTGTTACTGTTGTTCAACATTGAAAAACACTGTATATAGTTGTAAGAGAAGGTGCGCGCTGGTCGCTGGTTGGTAGCTGGTTGGTGGCTGGGTAGAAGCCCTTATACAATGAACATTGTTAGTATCAGGCAGAGAGGCTTCATAATACCTAAATAGGACCTAAATAGAACCTAAATAGGACCCAAATAGGACCTAAATTGAACCTAAATAGGTAGAGCATTACATATGGCAGATCTGACACATGTTCAAACATGTTACTATGAAGTTTATCGCTCCTAAGAGAACATTTTACTATTACTATTAATTCGACGTATGTTGATAATATTAATATAAGCTTTAAATATATCAATAAAACAATGATTAGTACTTATCTAATTATACACTGGTGTTGGTATCACTGGTGTTGGTATCACTGGTGTGATTCTGACTAGTGTGGAGTACGGTAAGTATAGACTGGGGGGGGCCTTAGTTCCGGGGGGATTACATGCAGTTCCGGGGCTTATCTGCAGTTCCGACCTATTGACTTAGGTCATTTTATCCTCCCCCAAAAAAGTTATATTTTCGATATTTTAACCTCAATTGCTTTGCAAGAACCCCAAGATGATTATTTTTGTTTTGGAACTTCGGATGTCGTGTGTAGAGGGATTTAAGGGACACATTATAAGTGGGCATCACGTGACACTGCATATTTTAGGGCCGGAACTCACTTCTCCCAAAAAAGACTATTCGTCCTCTCGTCCAAAAATCTAGCCTCTCTATACTTGTAGTAAGAACACTTCACTAAGGAACTGGGACAGAAATGGGAAAAGGTATTTTATTGATGTATACATCACGTGACCCCGCATATTTCATGCCGGAATACCAGTTCCGACCATCTACTCAGGTGATCCCTACCTTATTCCTGTATACTGGAGATATCTGGCCCCATGCTTCCAATTCATAAATGGCAGTACTGAAAGAGGATTAAGGTCACGTGACTCATGTGACTCATTTAACTCATGAGACCTTCGACCACCTCCTAAACAATTCAAAACACTCCCGTTTTACCACTGACTATAGGAAAGAACAAGGTCGTGTGGTACCCAGAAAGCTATATGACTCACATTTTAACGTGAGCAGCAGGTAGCGCTGGATGCAGGAAACCTAAAAATATTGCCACAATTCAAAACTTAAAAAAGCTGGTTTAGGGATATTGGTAAGTGATTGAATGCAAGAGCAGTAATTTAATCAAATGGTATAATTTAGTAGTAAAGATTAGGAAGTGTTGAGTTTTTTTTTATATTATTTTTTTTAGTAGTAGGCGTGGCGACAGGGCACATAACCCAACTGAGTCTGAGTTTTCGGGCACATAACCAGAATAATACTAGACACATCCAAAATGCAAGCACACCCAAAATGCAGGCACACCCCTGACTAAGTTCATCTCACTCGTGATGTATCATAACAAATCAGGCTACACTTATGACCTGTCATACCAATCATGATTCAGTGTTAGTCCCTACACCATAGCTATATACAGGAAACACACTATCATTACCAGCTTCTTAACTCCATCCTTCCAATCCCCTCAATGCCCTCCAAAAATATCCCTCAATTCCCCTCTAAAAATTTCCTTAAAACATCTTGGTGTTTCCAGTTCTTTAGTAATGTGTGGGTTATATGCAGGATATGTACGTTGAAATGCTCTGCCAGAGCGCGGGCGTGCGGAAAATTAAGCCCTACTTAAGAAGGCCATTTCCTCTCCCCCAAAGCCCAAAAGCTCAAAAGCCAAAAAGCTCAAAAGCGCAAAAGCCTTATTCACACCATGTCCACATTCGGTAATATTTTCCGCGTGACCACATATGGCGAATCCCACTGCAAATCTGTAGGGTGTATTGTTGACGGATGTCCACCCGGAATGGAGCTCAGCGAAACGGATATCCAGCCGCAGTTGAGCCGTCGGAGACCAGGGCAGCTGGCGCTCTCCACCCCTCGGAATGAGAAGGACAAGGTGCACATTCAATCGGGTACGGAAAACGGGCGTACCCTCGGACTGCCCATTGGTATGATGGTGATGAACGAAGACCACAGGCCTCACGATTACTCGGAAACAGACTTGTACCCCCGGCCCTCGCATGCCGACTTCACTTATATCCAGAAGTACGGAGTCAAGTCCGCATCCGGAGGAGGCCGGTCGTCGGCCCGTGAGACCATTGGCCGTGTGGCAGCCGGAGCCATAGCAGAGAAGATCTTGGCCAAGGCCAATAACGTGGAGATTGTAGCGTTTGTTTCGTCTATTGGTGATGTTTCCATGGACAGAAACCCCCAAAATAAGGAATTCCAGAATGTTCTCCATACTATCACCAGAGAGCATGTGGACAGCGTTGGACCTGTGCGGTGTCCTGATGCAAGTGTGCGGGACCAGATGACCAAGGTGATAGAGAAGTACCGTGATGCCAAGGACTCCATTGGAGGAGTGGTAACGTGTGTGGTTCGGAACTGCCCCATTGGTCTTGGAGAGCCTTGTTTCGATAAACTCGAGGCCACGTTGGCACATGCCATGTTATCGATTCCAGCCACCAAAGGCTTTGAGTTTGGCTCCGGGTTCTTGGGCACAGCCATTCCTGGGTCCAAGCACAATGACCCATTTTTCTTTTCCGACCAAGATAACCGGTTGCGTACCAAAACAAACAATTCCGGAGGTGTTCAGGGAGGTATTTCCAATGGAGAACATATTTACTTTTCGGTAGCTTTCAAGTCCGCAGCCACCATTTCGCAGGAACAGCCCACGGCCACCTATGAAGGAAAGGATGGTGTTTTGGCTGCACGTGGAAGACACGACCCTTCGGTAACGCCCAGAGCCGTGCCCATTGTGGAGGCCATGACTGCGTTAGTATTGGTGGACCAGTTGTTGATCCAAAAGGCCAGGGATGCTGGTGCAAGCATTGTTTCGAAGTAACAGATTACCGAACAGATTGAATGACAGTGATAGACCAAACTAAGAACAGATCGAGTGACTGAACCAGCAACAGACCAATCTAGCAACAGACCAATCTAGCAACAGACGAATCTAGCAACAGACGAATCTAGCAACAGACCAATCTAGCAACAGATTGAATCATTAATAGACTCCGGATATTTAAGGGTAGTAATGGTAGATGTAGTGGTTTATATGGTTTGTATGGTTTGTATGGTTTGTAACAAAAATGGTTTGTAATGGAATTTGTATGGTTTGTAATGGAATATGTAATTGTTAGATCCACCTTCGGTAGTGCTCTACCTATTGAAGGATTTTGAGCCTACGCTGTTTGATCCTAATGACCATTCTAAGTGTCACAAAACATTTAAACATGATAGTTTACGATAGACTAGTATGAAACAGTATTCTACGCTCTTGCTTCTTGTTAGCAATATATACAGGCAGTTAGTATACATTACGGCGTATACTAGTTAGTAGTGAGTAGTATATAGTTAGTAGTATGTAGTGAGTAGTCAGTAGTGAGTAGTCGACGTATACTAGTTAGTAGTATGTAGTATGTAGTATGTAGTATGTAGTTAGTAGTATGTAGTATGTAGTGAGTAGTATATAGTTAGTAGTTAGTAGTATGTAGTATGTAGTGAGTAGTATATAGTTAGTAGTGAGTAGTATATAGTTAGTGAGTAGTGAGTAGTCAGTAGTATATAGTTAGTAGTGAGTAGTGAGTAGTCAGTAGTATGTAGTCAGTAGTGAGTAGCGAGTAGCTAGTAGTATGTAGTATGTGGTGAGTAGTGAGTAGTCGGCGTATACTAGTAAGTAGTATGTAGTCAGTAGTGAGTACTCAGTAGTATGTAGTCAGTAGTGAGTACTCAGTAGTATGTAGTATGTAGTATACAGTGTTTTTCAAAACTATTCAAACCAGTGCGACAAAATGATTCAAACTAGCGCGACAAAATGTTTCGTACCCCTTCGCACA
>NKZD01001831.1:0-89875 GCA_002370635.1 Metschnikowia cerradonensis | reverse complement strand
GTGTAGTAGAGTGTAGTAGAGTGTAGTAGAGTGTAGTAGAGTGTAGTAGAGTGTAGTAGAGTGTAGTAGAGTGTAGTAGAGTGTAGTAGTGTGTAGTAGTGTGTAGTAGTGTGTAGTAGTGTGTAGTAGTGTGTAGTAGTGTGTAGTAGTGTGTAGTAGAGTGTAGTAGAGTGTAGTAGAGTGTAGTAGTGTGTAATACATTAATTGTAAATGCCAGGTAAATTTACTATGGTGTTAGTTCAAGTAAACTCTCCGCCTAGATCTAATGAGTACACGGCAAGCCTTGCAATAATTTATGTATTGTTCACCTAAAGTATAGCTCTTGATATTCAAGGAACCGGAACCTCTCCTTCTCGCTCAAGCCAAAGTACGAGCTAATGGTCAGCTTACTGTTTGTATCTTTGACGGAGCTCTCCTTGACGAGGTTCTTTAGAGCTGACTATCTCTTTTCTTGTCTCCATTCATGCATATCTATTTCTATCTACCTATATTTTTATCTCTATTCTATCTCTATCTAACTATTTATCTAACTCTATTTCTGTCTACCTATTTATCTATCTCTTTATATACAGGCTCGAAAGATACCTCTATGGGTAGTGTATCTACCCATGGTAGGTCTAACAATAGTGGGTCTATACTGTATACACAGAGTGAGACTGACTGAAATTGACTGCGACTGAGACTGAAACAGTTGCACTGAGACTGAAACAAAATTGGTCTTGGCACTGAACCAATGTACACTCCCCAGGTCATTTCCCCCATTTTCCCCATTTTCCCCAATTCAACTCTCAACAGTCAACAGTCTCTAAAATATTTATTCCAAAATTTATTTATTCCAAAATATATTTATATCCGGAATTTATTTCTACCTTAGAATTTATTTCATATTCTACTCTCCTACTACTTCTACTCTCCTACTACTTCTATTCTACTCTCCTATTACTTCTATTCTTTCTGTCGTGATACTTATAGGGTGTACTGGTTAAGTATATAGCTCTACTGAGTGTGCACTGGTTAAGTCATGAGTTTACTGAGTGTTCTATAGTCTACTGTGTGCTCTACAGTCTACTGTGTGTGCACTGCGCTCCTGCTCTGCACTACACTGACAGAGAATGACCGTAGATAGGTCTCACTTAAGGTATCCCCTCCTAACTTATAATATAATCACACTTAGACCATAGCACCAAAACCTCTTTAATCTATACACCATAATTTTGCCATATTTAGTCATAATTTTGCCATACTTAAATACTATAGCACCATATACAAGTCATAATTTAAATATTGTAACACCATTTTTGAGTCATAATTTTATACTATAACACTTTTTACTGGAGGCACTGGAGACACTGAAGGCACTGGTGGTACCGGAAAGAAATGCGGACGCGGGCGCGCGTGGATCAAAATTTCCCTTGACAGCTCTTCCCGTGTTAGTCTTATCGTCCCACTCCACGCCATGTTGAACACCCGAAACCTTCGTTTGGCTGTGGCTGCGCTTGTGCTCATGACCATCTTTGGCTACTTTGCCTTTTCGGCCAATTCGCTCTCGCACCCTTCCGCCGCTAGGGTCAAGGTGCCTGTGTCCAGTGAACATGCCATCAAAGAGGGCGGGTCCAATGCCCCTTTTAGCCCTGGAACCGCCCAGCCGGCTGATGACATTCCTCTGGGAAAGCCTCCTCAGGATGAGGAGAAACTCCCTGAAAATGTGGCCAATAAGGTTGGTTATGAAGACAATAAGGATGAGAAGGCTTCTGGAAAGGATGTTTCTGCGTCTGTTTCTGGTGCCGGTTCTGGAAAAGACGCTTCTGGTCCTGGAAAAGATGCTTCTGCAGAGTGCAAGAATACTGATTACGTGATCATGGTTGATGCTGGCTCCACAGGTTCTCGTGTGCATGTATACCTGTTCGACACGTGTGTGTCTCCCCCAGCTTTGTTGAAGGAGGAGTTCAAGATGTTGAAACCCGGTTTGTCCTCTTTTGATACCGATACAAAGGGCGCTGCTGCTTCTTTGGACCCCTTGTTGGACTTTGCCGTGTCGTTTGTGCCCAAGGAGAAGCAAGGCTGTACTCCAGTGGCAGTTAAGGCTACGGCTGGGTTGAGATTACTTGGAGCAGAGAAATCCAATGCTATTTTGAAGGAGGTCCGGAGACACTTGGAGGTCGACTACCCTTTTGCCGTGGTTGACGGAGACGGAGTGTCGATCATGGAAGGAAAGGATGAGGGAGTGTTTGCATGGATCACGGCCAACTACCTTTTGGGTAACATTGGATCCAAGGAAAAAACTCCTACTGCTGCAGTGTTCGACTTGGGAGGTGGCTCCACGCAAATTGTGTTTGAGCCTGAATTCCCAAACTCCGGCAAGATGATCGAGGGTGACCACAAGTACGAGTTCTCCTTTGGCGACCGTGACTTTGTCTTGTACCAACACAGTCACTTGGGCTATGGGTTGATGCAGGGCAGAAACAAGATCAATGCCTTGGTGGTCAAGAGTACCAACGACGACACTTTGCAAAAATACACGTCCAAGGCCTCTGCCAAGGATGCTACCGGAACAGGCAAAATCCTCAACCCTTGTTTGCCGCCAGGTGCTGAACTCAGCAATGTGCTTGTGGAGGCTGGCGAGCTGGAGTTCTACATGGTCAACTTCAAGGGCCCTGCCGAAGCATCGGGTGCTCAGTGCAGACAACTTGCCGAAAAGGTATTGAACATGGATACCGAGTGTATCAGCAAATCTTGTTCGTTCAACGGAGTGTACCAGCCATCGTTGCAGAAGGCATTCCACCAGAACTCGGAGATGTACGTGTTCTCATACTTCTACGACCGCACCAATCCCTTGGGCTTCCCCTCGTCTTTCACCGTGGACGAGTTGAAGGATTTGACCAAGACCGTGTGTACAGGCCTGAACTTCTGGAAGAATGTGTTTTTGGGTGACTCGGTCAAGCAGTTGGAGGAGGAACCCAACTGGTGTCTTGACTTGTCGTTCATCACAGCCATGCTCCACACTGGCTACAACATTCCTTTGAATAGAGAATTAAAGACTGCCAAGACCATCGCCAACAACGAGTTGGGTTGGTGTCTTGGAGCCTCGTTGCCTTTGTTGGAAAAGGAGAGCGGATGGAAGTGCAGAGTCTCGGAGACCACCAAGAACTAGCCATCTCGCAAACCATCAAGAACTAGCCATCTCTAAAACCATCAAGAACTGGCCATCTCTAAAACCATCAAGAACTGGCCATCTCTAAAACCATCAAGAACTGGCCATCTCTAAAACCATCAAGAACTAGTCATAGTAAATTAACTAGATCATCAAGTAGTATGTACCTGAAAACTGTATAGAATTATTGGCTATCTACCATACACCATACACCATCTACCTTTACCATGAACAGAACAGAACCGTGTAACTACCCGAACCAACTCATAAAAACACATTACGTCTTTAATCCTATTCTAGTAGAGGTCCAGGAATTTGGTCCAGGTCGGTCACGTGCGCGCAGCCAAATGTCGTAGTTGTGCCGAGCACTCCAGAGGTACTCCATCCAACCCCAGCAATAGTAGCACGATAAGCCGTCTTGCACCCCCAGGCAGTGCAAAAGCAAGCTAGAACCCGAGTGAGTTAAATTAGCAGCAAGATACACATTCCTGCAGAAAGATCAACTCCACGTCCCCAGAAAACCAGGTCATTGGACCATTTCCCAACTGGGCCATTTCCACTCGCCATTTCCACCACTCGCTATTTCCACCAACCAATTAGACCAATCCCCAATTAGACCTATCCCCAATTCCACCACATATTCTAATACAGAAAATAAAAGGATCCAGCCATTCTTAGAATAATATACAGGATCAAGAATTAAAAAAAAAAACAATCACAGGATTAAAAATTACTTGGTTTTAGAATTTCCAGAACTTCCAGATGTCGAGTGCACAGAGGATTCCCATGCTGGCACCACATTCCAGTAGCCCCGTGTCTCGGAACCGATCTACGCTGAAGCAAAAAGATATGGCTAAATCAAAAGACCATAGCCGACAGAAAGAGGGCAATCCAGCGCCCACCAAGATGTTGAAGCAGCTCAACAAGGATGAATTGAAGCAGGTCAAGTCACATACGGAATTGGCCCAGACTGCCAATGGAGTACGCATGCTCACCAAGAACTTGGGCAAGGCTAATATCCAGCTCCATGCAAAAGCTGTGATGATAGTGACCAAGGCCCGCGATAACTCTCTAGTGTACTTGACCCGGGAGGTGGTGGAGTTCTTGCTCAATAGACAGGATGATATCTTGGTGTTTGTTGACTATAAGTTACGCACACTGAGCCGGTTTGATGTGGCCAAGATTACCCAGACGTATCCAAAGGCCAATACGCTTCTTAAGTTTTGGACCAAGGGCATGATCCGCCAGAATCCCGAGATGTTTGACCTATGCATCACTCTAGGAGGAGACGGCACGGTGTTGCACGTGCTGAACTTGTTCCAGAGTATCGTACCTCCGGTGATTTCGTTTGCCTTGGGGTCACTTGGCTTCTTGACCAATTTCCGCTTCGACCAGTTCCGAAAACGCCTTACTTCCGTGCTTGATTCGGGCGTTCGGGCTTATATGCGCATGAGATTCACTTGCCGCGTCTACAATGCCGATCACAAGCTTTTACGCGAGCAGCAGGTGTTGAATGAGTTAGTGGTGGACCGAGGGCCCAGTCCTTACGTCACCAACTTGGAGTTGTATGGCGATGGCTCGCTACTAACGGTGGCCCAGGCCGATGGCTTGATTATCGCCACCCCCACGGGCTCCACGGCTTACTCCCTCTCGGCTGGAGGCTCCTTGGTGCATCCGCAAGTGAGTGCCATCAGCGTGACGCCCATTTGTCCGCATACGCTATCTTTCCGACCCATTCTCTTGCCGGACGGCATGACGTTGAAAGTGAAGGTACCGTCTTCGAGCAGAGCAAACGCATGGGCTTCTTTTGATGGAAAAGCTCGTCAATTGATCGATAAGGGTTTCTACGTGACGGTGCAGGCCAGCCCGTTCCCTTTCCCTACAGTGCGGTCAAGCAAAACAGAGTACATCGACTCGGTCAGCCGCAACTTGAACTGGAACGCTCGTGAGCAGCAGAAACCCTTTTCCCAGTACTTGACCGGGCACAACAAGTCTGCGTTTGAAAAGAAACACAATATCTGTGATCTTGACGATGACATGGCCGGTTTGGAGCTTGATGGCAGTATAGCCGGGTCGGGGCTCGACGACGATTTCGATATCGACTACAGTGACGAAGAAGAGGAGACTTCGCCCAAGGATGAGCTTGATGCTGTGCCGTTTGACCGGGCCGAGGTGCGCAGCTCCATTCCGTTCTACACCGCTCCGGATTCCCAGAGCATAACTCCCACCAGTTCATTCATCGATAACCGAACATGCTTTGCACACCCCAATGCAACGGTAACGTTAAACGAGGACTCGGTGAGCAATTCTGATGTTAATGGCCGCGTGGATAAAGGTGTTTTTAATTTTGACTAGTCCATTTGACTGACTTTGATTAGTTGATTAGTCACTTTGGCTGACTTTGACTATTTTGACTAGTCAAATCTAAGAAGTCAAGTTTGACTGATTGGAGTATTAAAAAGGATCTGTCTGTGAACGAGTCCTATTGGATTACTGTCTATGCTTGCGGGCCGACAATGGATTACTAGATCAAATGGAGTGGCTAGTACAGCGAGGTCTCAACTTAGAGTTGATGATACCCTAAGGTCATCTGATACCTGGGATCATCAATGGCGAAGAAAAAAATGACTAGAATCTGAAGATTCATTATCTGGTTTGTTCGATGTTGCAGTCTATTCCTATCCTCAATATGCTATGACCTGCATACAGATGAACACCCCAGAAGACATCTTGGGGGGCGGTACTACAAGCTCAAGTGGACGAGTTTGAAGAGGAAGACTTAAACTCGGCCATAAACTGAGTGTTATAATGTTCCCCAAGAAAGAAGAAACATAAAATTCAATGGTCTGCAGAACCGGGATAACCATCGTAATAACAATCGTGATAGCAACCGGTCAAACCCACGGACTAACGGATATCAAGGGAAAAGAAACTTTGCGCCACAGGACGGAAAGAGGCAGATCCCATGTCTAGTATGTGATTTTTTTTATACGAATGACATTCACAAACAGGCAGAGAACAGTCCATAGGGGTTTTTTTTGGCCTGAAGGAATCACGAGTTACGGAGTTTTCCCTACAGACTGGCCTTCTAACCCAGTCCACAGAGTGGGAGAATTAACTAGGGTATTTTCAAACCCAATTTTTTTTTTTTTGCCTTATTTATATTTCTTTTTTGTTTTTGAAAAAATGTTAATACACTTGTCTGAATGAGTACGCTGGTTTCAGAAATAGGCCCCAACTGTCGCCAGGAATTTTTGCCACCCATGAGTCACTCAACTGGCAACTTCGATGTGGCCACAAGATTGTGGAGCTTTCACAGCATCCTTTATTGTGCATCATTACACATCTTGAAGCCACACGAGATACTGTTATGCACCTTGTGTTCTTTGCGTAACCCGTCCATGTTTTCCAGCCAGTACAACGATTGTTCCAGTAAAAGGTGTAGTCCTGAGCTGCTAACCGCTTTGTTCTTGTGCCTACTACGTCCGTGACTTCCTCCTTGACTTCCTCAGGCTTCAAATCTTCAATTTTGCCCACCATCATAGGCTCTGCTGTCAAGACAACGTGGTCTGGCCCAAGTACCAGTTCTTCTCTGTCCGTCCACGCTGGATGTTCCGGGTTGCTCCTGTTCTCAAATAACACTGGGTATTTTGAATCAGGATCCACACAATTCATGAATTTTTTTAACAGCTCTTCATCTACAGACTTTTTTCTGTATTGGTACACTGCCCAGTATCCTTCGCTTGTTGCTGATATGGAATAGTTTAGGTGAAGTACTTCATTGCACTCTGTTACATGCTTTTGTAAGTTGCCAAATTCTGTTTGGTTTCCGAATTGAATGAATTCTGCACCTATTCTGCCTGTAAACACTAGCAATAGTATCTTTGATAATTTCATCATGGGTAGGTGTCACGAACGGGATTCACAGCCACTCAAATAATAACCCGTGGCAACCCCTGCAATAATCACAAGGCATGGAGGTCCCCCTGTGTACAGGCGTTAGAGCCCGCCAACTGATAAATAGGGAGAGAATTAGCGAGGCCATATGTGGAAAATGCTAGTATACTTTAAATTTAATTAACGGGGATTGACTAAAACCCGAAGCCTTTGAATTAGCATGCAAACATCCACACGAACCCTAACACAAGTGTTGCGATATCATTTCCGATTGCCAAAGAGTTTTCCTCGAGTACATCAAGTTGGTTTAAGTATCATCTAGTAGTAGCTTTAGCAATTGCATTCAAATTAAGCTTTTTCTCTCTCTTTTTGTTCTCAGTAGGAGAAGGCGCCCATTGAAAGGTAATCAAATCAAATCAAATCAAATCTTCCAACAATAAATTGGTCATGCCAGCCAATTTGGCAACATTAGAAAATAAACTATTGGTGAAGTTGGCGATTGGTGGGCATATTGGAAGCACCATTGAAGTCCTCTAGATAAATTGCGAACCCATGCCTCGCGACGATAACTCCGAAGTGAGAACCTCAACGAAAACGTGCTTTCCGACGTCCGTCACAACCTTGCGGCTCAAAATTACTCCATGGGTTAAACAATACTACTCCATGGGTTACAATATTCCTGTATGTGAATATTCTTTCTGTGTGTGAATTTTATTCATGACATGTGAATTTTGTATGTGTTCTTTCTTTGACAGAAGTCACAATATGATAGAAGGGACCCTTTGACCTTTATTTGGTTGCAAAATGTCTACATGAAGTCAACATTAGTGCTGGCTGATTTAAAATTTTTAAAAAGACGTAATGTCTATGCTGTTCACTTTGATAAGAGCATTCTTTTTTTTTTCTTTTAAGTTCTTAAGCCCTTTTTTTTCCAGATTGGTAAATTAATTATTGTGGTTAGGGGTTAGGTTTTGCATTGTAATACTTAGATTTTTTGCAGTCCGGACAATGCTCGCGAAAATTGAAAATTAGGGGCGTGAAGGGCCGAAGGGATAAATAAAGATAAAAGCACAAGCTGAAAAATCGAAAATGAAACTTCGGTCTTAAGAAATTTGTTTGTTTGTTGAAAATATCTGAATAATTAAATTACGATAAATTTTACCCTAATTTTTTGTTTTCTCAAAATACATTCCCCCAAAGTTCTAATTTATCACTAATAAAATAAGGTTAAATAACAAAAAAGTTAAAATTGTCAATTCTGCCATAAGTAGTGCCCTACCTATTTAGGATATTATGAAGCCTCTCTGCCTGATACAGTGTTTACCCGTACACCGCTAAGATAAACCAGCGCNGAAGCCTCTCTGCCTGATACAGTGTTTACCCGTACACCGCTAAGATAAACCAGCGCGACAAAATGTTTCGAACCGAGAAGACAGAATGGTTCAAACCAGCGAGGCAAAACGATTCAAACCACACTAGCAAAATCAAACAAACCAATAACTCAAAAAGTTTCGTATACCCCTAACAAGTTGATGTATACAGGATAACAATAAAACCAGTTCAATTCCGTCCGTTTTTCACCCTTGATTGATACTGCAAGACTTTTGTCCCAAATGTAGTACCATATGAGGCAATCCTCCGAATTTAAGATTTCAAAATATTAAATTCTAATGAAAGTTGGTGTGAAATTATTACGCCATTTGGTTTGAAAGGATGTGTGAAGGGGTACGAAACATTTTGAATTATTGGTTTGTTTAATTTTGCTAGTGTGGTTCGAAACATTTTATCGCACTGGTTTCAATCATTTTGTCGCACTGGTTTGAATAGTTTTGAAAAACACTGTACTTTGTATAAGGCCTTCAAACTAGAGCGCTACCAGCGCGCACCTTCTCTTACAACTATATAAGCACCTCAGATTCCTCCGAGGAAGGAATCATCGGCGAATGAAAATAGTGATAAGAATTCCTGTCGTAACTTGAATGTAAAAACCTATACCTATATACTTGGTATACATATTCCTATTGTCCAGTAACCCCTTTCCAGTAACCCCTTTCCAGTAACCCCTTTCCAGTAACCCCTTTCCAGTAACCTCTTTCCAGTAACCTCTTTCAAGTAACCCCTTTCTAGTAACCCCTTTCCAGTAACCCCTTTCTAGTAACCCCTTTCTAGTAACCCCTTGCTAGTGTATGCCTACTCTATACAACTTAGAAGTGACTATTACATTCTCACACCTTACTCAAGTACTAAAGTTATGAGTATAAATTTCATACATCAGTAGAGACTACTAATACTTTTTATATAGTGCAGAATAGTGAAGAGTAGTGGAGGTAGCTAAGTAGAATACCAATTTTTATTCCTACTAGTCTACTCTAGTCTACTCTATACGTTGTATACAGCATATATATATATATATATATTATTTACAGTCCTCACTCCTGTATAATATAGTGTTCTCTATTGTCTGTTCGCTATAGTATATATCTCTATACTTTGGGGTGGTTGAGATGGGTGCGAAATTGTTAGTGCTTGCTGACGTCAATTGTGCGGAGGTCAATCTCCACCAGTCCACCACGCGCAACGCATCTCGCATGTTCCAGCGGGCATGTATTTGCGCATGCGTGCAGGCAAGGCAAGCAGCAACCCAGGTATATAAAGCAACGATCCCTCCCCCCAAATATCCCACCATCCTATTCCCACAACCAAAGCCTAATTTTTAATTGGGATCCTCCCTTTTTTTACCCCTTTTCCTTTTTTTACAGCTTTTTTCCTTTTTTCATTACTTTTTTCCCCTTTACATCCCTCCAACTCAATTACACAATGGTTAAGGTCTTGGTCGCACTTTCCAGCTACTCCGGTCCCTTCTACGATGATGGAGCCAAGACAGGAGTGTTTTTTGATGAGGCATACCACCCCTGGAAAGCACTTACAGAGAAAGGCGCCGAAGTGACGCTTGTGTCAGAAACCGGAACTTTCGGGTGGGACGAACACTCGTTGGTGGGTCCCTTTGCTGGGTCTCAGACCATTGCTAATGATGAGAGCCACCCCTTCATCAAGGCCACCAAGCAAATCCAAAAAGCCTCAGATGTGAACGCTGAAGATTATGATATCTTTTTTGCCGCTGGAGGCCACGGTACGCTTTTCGATTTCCCCCTGGCCAAGGACTTGCACCTGCACATTCTTGCTATAGCCAAGAAAGGCGGAGTGGTTGCAGCCGTTTGCCATGGTCCGGTGATTTTCGAAAACATCAAGACCGACGATGGGGAGTTTTTCATCAAGGGCAAAAACGTCACGGGGTTCACCGACGACAGCGAGAAATACGTCCAGGTCGACCACATCATGAAGGCCAAGAACATGAAGACCCCAAGAGAGGTCGCCGTGCATGCAGGAGCAAACTACATTGAGCCAAAAGATCCTTGGGCTTCGTTTACTGTGACCGATGGGAAGTTGGTTACTGGAGTTAACCCAGCTTCTGCCACTGAGGCCGCAGAAAAGGCATTGGCTGCATTCAACTAGACATACTAAGCAATTACAATACACTAAGTAATTACAATACACTAAGCAATTACAATACACTGACCAATTAATAACATTACCTACTACTAAAAAAAAAACTAGTAGAGATTCTGAATCGCTTGAAATCCATGAGAAGTGTAGTACTAAGGAAAGGTGTTCAGCCTGTAGTGTAAGTCGAACAAATAATAATGCTATCCACAGGTGGATCCCCAAACCAGAATCTCACCTACCAACTTTAGTGAATAAATTTTATTTGGCTTTTCTTTGTTGAAGTGAAATTTTGTGATTTTCGGCTTGTATTGTTTTTTTTGTTTAAACTGTTTTTTTGGTGTTCTTATCTTCACGTAATCTGACAAATTGGTGCCTAAAGATGCCTGGTTTAGAGTTAATATACTAGCCTACTCTCCACTTAGCAGTCTATAGTTTTAGGATATGCTTTGTAATATTACTAATACGTCTTAGAGTATAGATGTAGTTTGAAAAGTTGCGAAATCTCAGAGTAGATTTCGATTCCATTCTTTGTGAAAACAGTCGCTCCCAGGGCCCGTTGACTCTGGTCCATTATCTGGTCCATTGTCTGGTTCATTAACTCTGGTACATTGACTCTAGTACATTGACTCTAGCACATTGACTCTAGTACATTGACTCTGATCCATTGACTCTGATCCATTGACTCTGGTCTATCATCTCAGATACCATACTTCATAAATAAATTGGATGATTCTCAGATCAAGAAGGAAGTGACAGATACAGAAAAATGTACATCGGTTGGATCTTCACCTCCTCTATCTATTCACCCATGCAGCGATGAGTTATTAACTGATACTAGAATTGATTGACACAAAAATTGAGTGACACTACAATTGATACAGTGCAGATCATAAGAAGGAATAAAGTAGAAAGGGTAAAAAGTTCTTCACTCTATGAAGGAGATTTGTCATGATAATATTCTACTGGTATTCACTGTGCTCGCTATGCTCGCTATGCTCACTGTGCTTCTCTATTACTGTTTGCAACACACCGCGACCCGTTCGCAGCCATTCCTTCACCTCCCACTACTCACCTCTTCCACTACTTCCACCATAAATCCAGTTCTACACTACTACACCACTTCAAATTTCCACCAATCCCTTTTTCTGCTACTCCAATTCTTGCTCACTAATTTTTCATATACTATTTTATCTCGACAAGTAGTAACATGTAGTGAATTGATAGCAGAGTACCTGTTACATCCACTATAGGCAAAGCACTACCCATGGAGGTATCATGAAGCCCATGCCGTCTGATCTTAACAATGCCATTTGAGGTCGTCATAAAGCTTCTGACGGTATCTATAGTTCCTGAGGACCTTGAACACCACCGCTAGTGTTCTGGTGAAGAGTTTGAAGCCACGTTTTCTCATCAAAACACTAAAAAGGCCACTCCGATTCCTTTCTTTGAGGAAGCATCAGTGTATATAGTAACCCAAACGGACTAACAAGAGCCTAACAGTCATAGTGTGGGGAGTTCTTAGAGTAGGTTTAATTGATATGATGAGTAAGGATCTTCGCATAGAACAGAAGTAGTCCAACAGGAGAGTAGTAGGAGTAGTTTAGTGTAGTGTGGTGTAGTGTGGTGTAGTGTAGTGTGGTGTAGTGTAGTGTGGTGTAGTGTAGTGTGGTGTAGTGTAGTGTGGTGTAGTGTAGTGTGGTGTATTAGGATGAGTAGAGTAGTAGTATAGAATAGTCTAGTAATATACTATAGAATGGAGTATATAATCCAGTGGTATAAAGTATAGAGTAGTCTTGTAGTATAGTCCAGTACTAGGGTAGTAAAGAGTAGGACAGAATAAAGTAGAGTAGTAGAATAGAATAGAAAAGTCCTATAGTAGGTTAGGATGGAGTAGTAGTATAATGAAGTAGTGTTTTACGAGAGTGTAAAATGAATTAGTAGCCTGGTAATAAAATAGTCCTGTGGTATAGTATGAATTAGAATAGAGTAGTAGAGTAGAATAGAGTCCCTTCGTTTGAATCATATGTAATGTGTAATCCCAGTAGTCTTTTCCCTTCCATCCCCATATTCTCCTCTCCCTCGTCTTGACGTCTTCTTGTCATTTCCCTTATTTTTCTTGCTCTTTTCTTGCTCTTTCTCGCTCTTCTTTTTTTCTCTCATTTCCCTCTTCCCTTTTTCGCTCTTCTTTTTCGCTCTTCTTTTTCTACTTTTTCCCTCTCTTTTCATTCTATTTTTGACTGGTCTCGCAGGCTTCCGCAGCATCTGAGCATAACTTTCTACATCTTCCTATGCCCTAAATCTGCCATAACTCTGCCCTAACTCTGCCCTGACTCTCCACCACCAAATAACTGTCCAACCCACTCATACTATACTCACACTGTTTTCATACTATACTCACACTGTTTTCATACTATACTCATACAATTCTTCTCTCATACTCATACTCACTCTCCTATACTCACTCACACACTCCCCCATACTATACTCATACTCATCTTATACTCATACTATACTCACTCATACGCAGTCTATTGACACACACATTCTCATATTCTGTTATGCTCACTTTTTACTCTGTTTTTTACCCTCATTCTTTTTTCCACACTTTTTCACTCTAAACACTCACTCTACTCACACTTTACTTACGCACACTCAAATACAATACGTGTGACTGGCTCAATCATACTACCACACATTCCTTTTCCAAATTAGTGTAAATGACACACTCAAAATCTCATAACAACTCGTAGTAATTGTAAAGCCCTTTAAACTCACCTCTTGATTAACCCCCTTGCTTGATTTTATGGTGGTTGGGACGAACAAGTTGGGAGGTTGTGATTGGCAGTAGGAACCAATTTCTTTTGGATGTCTCTGGCCTGGGGCCAACTTGCCACGAGCCTCGAACTGCCCGGATGGGAACATCACGTGCAGCAATGAGAAGGCGCGAAAAAAAAGGGCAGGCGGCCTGCACACAGCTGCGAAAAACCAGAGGAAAAAAAAAAGAAAAGCCTTATAAATGCGGTCCTTCAACTTCACTCTTCCCTAGGAAAAACCCAGATATTCACCCACGTATTTCCTTCGTGAAAAATGACCGATTTATCTAATCAAATGAACAACCTCTCGTTGAACGGTGGCGGCAACGGTTCGCAAAAGCCTCAAAAGGCTGTGTTTGTCCCTCCTCACCTCAGAAATAGAGGCGCTTCTGCTCCTCGCCGGGATCCCTCTGACTTTGGCGGCCTGTCTCGTGGCTTCGGTGGCGGCTTTGGCGGTGGCTTCGGTGGCGGTAACCGCCGTTCCAACGGCTTTGGTGGCGGCAGAGGCGGTGCTGGCAATGGTGGCGCTCCCCGTGCGGGTGTTGGCCGCTGGGTCGACGGTAAGCACCAACCTGCTCCTCGTAATGAGAGAATGGAAACTGACTTGTTCGGTGTGGCTGAAGACCCTGCCCACCAATCCTCCGGTATCAACTTTGACAACTACGACGATATCCCTGTGGAGGCCAACGGTGACGATGTTCCTGAGGCTATTACCTCGTTCACTTCGCCTCCTTTGGACCCCTTGTTGGTTGAGAACATCGAGTTGTCCAGATTCGTTAAGCCTACCCCTGTTCAGAAGTTCTCTGTTCCTATTGTTGCCAAGGGCAGAGACTTGATGGCCTGTGCACAAACTGGTTCTGGAAAGACTGGTGGTTTCTTGTTCCCTGTCTTGTCCGAGTGCTACATGACCGGTCCTGCTCCAGTGCCTGAGTCTTCCGGCTTCTCTTACGGATGTGTCTACCCTACTATCTTGATCATGGCCCCAACCAGAGAGTTGGTGTCCCAGATTTTCGACGAGGCCAAGAAATTCACATACAGATCCTGGGTCCGTCCTGCCGTGGCTTACGGTGGTGTGGACATTGGCCAGCAAATGAGAACCTTGCAAAGAGGTTGCGACTTGTTGGTGGCTGCCCCAGGTCGTTTGACTGACTTGTTGGAGAGAGGCCGTATCTCCTTGCGTAACATCAAGTACTTGGTGTTGGACGAGGCCGACAGAATGTTGGATATGGGTTTCGAGCCTCAAATCAGACACATTGTGCAAGAGTGTGACATGCCTGATGTTCAGGACAGACAAACCCTCATGTTCTCGGCTACTTTCCCAAGAAACATCCAAATGTTGGCCAGAGACTTCTTGAAGGAGTACATCTTCTTGTCCGTCGGTAGAGTCGGTTCCACCTCCGCCAACATCACCCAAAAGATCTTGTTGGTTGAGGACGACGAAAAGAGATCCGTCATCTTGGACTTGTTAAGTGCAGCTGACAACTCTTTGGCCATCGTCTTTACTGAGACCAAGAGAATGGCCGACTACTTGGCTGACTTCTTGTACGACCAAGGCTTCCCAGCTACCGCCATTCACGGTAACAGAACACAATATGAGAGAGAGAAAGCTCTTCAAGCTTTCAAGAGCGGACAAGCCCCAATCTTGGTTGCCACTGCCGTTGCTGCTAGAGGATTGGATATTCCAAATGTCCAACACGTTATCAACTACGACTTGCCTAGTGACATTGACGACTATGTTCACAGAATTGGTCGTACTGGTCGTGCTGGTAATGTTGGTATTGCTACGTCTTTCTTCAACAGAAACAATAAGAATATTGCTAAGGACATGATCTCTCTTTTGACCGAGGCTAACCAGGAGGTTCCAGAATTCTTGGTCAAGATCAGCAGAGAGTCTTCGTTCGGCCGTGGCGGTGCAGGCGGCGGCCGCGGACGTGGAGTCTTAGGCGGTGGTCGTATGGGAGGTGGAACCAGAGATGCCAGAAGAGGTGGCTACGGCGGATCGTCGGCCAGCTCCTGGGGATCCAGCTCCAGCAACAACTGGGGCTCCGACAGTGGAAGCACCAGAAACGGAGGAGGATACTCCTCCAACTACGGGAACCAATCCCACAACACTTCTTGGTGGTAAACTAAGCCAGCGAGAGATTGATTTTGGATTGCTTTTTGTTACAATGATCCATTTTATTGTTTACAACAGGGTTAGAGAGAAGGAGTTTTGGAGTCCTTTAATTTAAGCTTGTTGCTTTGGATGTCTGAATTACTCGAGGAGATGCATGATACGAAGATCGAACCCTTGTATTTATTGCATATTATTATTTCTTTTTTGTCTTGGTTTTTTTATTGTCCATCCGGTAATGGACCATTTGAGGGTGGGTTCATTTGAATATAACTTTTTTTTCAGTCACGAAGACGTGATAGGGAAAATACAAGAAAATGATAAAAAAAAAAAAGAAGGGAAAGGAATTGGAATGTCGAAAGATATCGTTCTATTTATTATAGATTTCATTGAATGTTTTATCTTTTTCATTCTGTTATTGGGTTTAAAATCATGGCTTATTATTTGATTTAGACATTTGGTGTTCTATAAAGGTGTATTATTTTAACAGAAGCAACATGTTGCGACAGTCGTAGTCTAGATCTAAGAAGTAGAAGTGCGACAAGTAGAGTATAGGAACTAGTACAAGTGCGACGACTAGATGAAAGGAACTAGTGGAAGTGCGACGCCTAGAGGAGTATACGAACTAGTAGAAGTGTGTGTAGAGGCTGCGAATCGGTGTGTGGTGTGTGGTGTGTAGTTGTAGAAGTGATAATTCCAGCGCAGCTAGGAATGTTGGGGAATCAGGTGGCCCGTAGAGTAACCATGGTTCAAGATCCAGAGGTCTCCTCTTACTGTAGGATATGGACTTCATTGCCTCATCAAGATATGTAAACACTTTAGGTGAAGTGTTTACTTCAGATAGAGGCTGAGTCTCATTGTCGGTACGAGGAGTATTGGTGGGTCTGGATTTGGGAGGCATCTTGGTACAGTGTTTTTCAAAATTATTCAAACCAGCGCGACGAAACTATTCAAATCAGCATGACAACATGTTTCGAACCAAGAAGACAGAATGGTTCAAACCAAGAAGACAGAATAGTTCAAACCAAATGGCGTAATAATTTCACACCAACTTTTATTAGAATTCAATATTCTGAAATCTTAAATCTGGACGATTGCCTCTTATATACAACATTTGGGAGTCTTGCCAAACCAATCAAGGGTGAAAAAACGGACGGAACTGAACTGGATTCCTTATTATCCTGTATACAACAACATGTCCATTTGGTTTGAAAGATTGTGTGAAGGGGTACGAAACATTTTGTCGCACTGGTTTGAATAGTTCTGAAAAACACTGTATGTCTCCCTCAGTAGAGATATTTGATTAGTTAGCTAATAGAAGATGTGGCGAAGGCCTCCTTATATATGTGGGAGTTGGCCTTCATTGATTCTCGGATGCTCCGTTGATTCTCGGATGCTCCGTTGATCCTCGGATGCTCCGTTGATCCTCGGATGCTCCGTTGATCCTCGGATGCTCCGTTGATCCTCGGATGCTCCGTTGATCCTCGGATGCTCCGTTGGTCCTCAGCTGGTCTAACAATCGAGGTTTGGGAAAATATCCGAATAATGCTCTTCAAGCTTAGAGCACCATGCGCGCTCTAAGTCGGAGTAATTTTTCAACAGTAGTGTAGTGTGTAGTGTGTGGTGTGTGGTGTGTGGTGGTGGTGGGAGAATAGTGAGGTTCGCATTGTCTTTCTTTTGTCTCGTGTTCCCTTTTCCACCATGGCTCCCGTACGTAAGACACGGGCTTTGGCCCTCGCATGTGTGGTGTTGATGTACGTATTCTATCGGACCATCAACATCCCCCACAATGACGCCAAGCCGCTAGCGAGCAAGGAGGAGCTATTAAAACGCCATTTTGTGGCCAACAAGAATTACCGGAAACAAGGGCTCAACTTCCAGAGCAACCAGCTCACGGCCCCCCCTCTCCCGTCCACCATGCACCAGCAGCTCAGTGCCAATTTCCCATACGAGCCCGAAAAGGGCTTTCAGAAGAATATCTGGCAGACTTGGAAGGTGGGGTTGGAGGATGAGACGTTTCCTTACCAATATAAGCATTTGCATGACGGGTGGGACCAGGGCAATGAAGAATATGGTCATTACTTGATCACCGATAGCCAGTGCGAAATTATGATCAACCAGCTCTACGACGGCGTGCCGGAGGTGAAGGAGGCGTGGAATGCCATGCCCAAGAGCATCCTCAAAGCGGACTTCTTCCGGTACCTTATTCTCTTTGCCAAGGGAGGAGTGTACTCGGATATCGATACGCGGGGTCTCAAACCCATCGACACTTGGGTGTCGAATAATGCCACGATTTGGGGGAAACCAAATATAGCAGGGCTTGTGGTAGGCATTGAGGCGGACCCCGATAGGCCGGACTGGCACGACTGGTATGCACGGCGCATTCAGTTCTGCCAATGGACGATTATGGCCAAGAAAGGCCACCCAATGCTTCTAGAGTTGATTGCCAAGATCGCATCCCTCACGTTGGACCGCAAGAAGAAGAAGCAGTTGGAGACGGTCTTGGGCAAAGACGAGGGTGGGGATATCATGGACTGGACCGGGCCTGGCATTTTCACTGATAAGGTGTTTGAGTATATGAACCGTATAGTGCAGAGCCAAGAGACCAGTGAGCTCAGAGATGTGATCAACTGGGAGGTCTTCACGGGTATGCGTGTGCCGTTGGCCATTGAGGATGTGTTGGTGTTGCCCATCACGTCGTTTTCTCCAAATGTGGGGCTGATGGGTGCTGGTACCATCAACGATGACTTGGCTTATGTGCAGCACATGTTCCTGGGCAGCTGGAAACATTGAGCTATATCGAGGTCATTGTATTAAGTATCGGATCAAGGTTATCGAATCAAGGTAAGTTCTTAATATGGTGGCCATGTGCTCGTGATTGTAATTTGAAAATACCTAATCAGACTCACAAATCGAACCATGTATGTTGTGAGTAGTATAGAGTAGTGCAGTAGTGGAGTAGTGCAGTAGTGGAGTAGTGCAGTAGTGCAGTAGTGGAGTAGTGCAGTAGTGCAGTAGTGGAGTAGTGGAGTAGTGGAGTAGTGCAGTAGTGGAGTAGTGCAGTGGTGGAGTAGTGGAGTAGTGGAGTAGTGGAGTAGTGGAGTAGTGGAGTAGTTGTTAGATCCACCATAGGCAGGGCCCTGCCTATGAAGGTATTATGAAGCCTCTCAGTCCGATTGTTACAATAGTGATACGGCGTTTGGCCATCTATGCACGAAGTGCTCCGATGGCTCCTTTCGAATATTCCAGAAGCAATACTTCTATTGTTCTGGTCGAGAGTTTTCCGGTAACACGTTTCTCTCAAAAGTATATAAGCCACCTCGGTTTCTCTCTTTGAGGAACCATCAACGAATACAAGTTTTAGGCAATTTACGTTATAAAGAACATAACAGTACCTCTGGTACCTATATTAGTCCCTCCAGTACCTAAACTAGCCCCTCTAGTAACTATAATAGACTACTTTCCCATAAGATAAGAGTATGGTTATTTTTTTAATTTGATACGAAAATTTTTAGTATTATTTATTAGTGTATTAGTATAATGTACTGTAGTGCTTTACATTGTACCTATCAGTGCGTATTGTTTGGAATTGTTGTATACACTCCCATAATCTGGAATAGTTATCACGTTAAGTTTCAACAAGCGTCTTAACTTTGGTACTTCAGTAACCACTTCTGTAGTTTCCATTCTATCTTTATCTATATTAAACTAGAGTGTCCTTGACTTGTTGTTCCAATTGATACCGTTCAAATCTGGAGCGGGACCCTCTCTATATATAGTCAGGTCTGGGACTCCAGCCCTAACCCACTCAGCCCATTGTCTTCTCCAGAACAAGAGCCAATATTGGACAAAGTGTTAGACCCGTGTCGTCAAGCCGTCCACTGCCGCCGTGCCTCTCTCGAGGACAATACCAATCATTGTTTCATCTGTATACAGTAACGGGCTCATGCAGTACCCGCAGGTGAACTTGTTCCTCAAGTTCAACACGTATAATACAGTGTTTTTCAAAATGATTCAAACCAGTGCGACAAAATGATTCAAACTAGCGCGACAAAATGTTTCGTACCCCTTCGCACAGTCTTTCAAACCAAATGGACAAGTTGTTGTATACAGGATAATAAGGTGTTGGGAAATAGCACCGAATAAGAGCGCGCACGGCGCCCTAGGCTTGCAGGGCACGTCGCTACTAGTTTCCCCACCCTTGGTTGTCAGGACAACCAAGGGTCAGTGAAGGCCGACTCCCATGTATATAATGAGGTCTTCGCTACACCTTTCATTAGTTAACTAATCAAACATCTCTACCTAGGGAGACATACCAAGATGGCTCCCAGATCCAGACCCACCAGATCTCCTTGTACAGACATTGAAGCTCCGCCTATGTCTGAAGTAAAAACTTCAACTCAAGTGTTCACTTATCTTGATGAAACAATGAGATCCGTATCTTATAGTCAGAAGAGATCTCTGGACCTTAAACCATGGTTACTCTATGGGCCACCTGATTCCCCAGCATTCCTAGCTGAGCTGGAGTTAAAGAATCTACATAAGGAAACCAGTTCAGTTCCGTCCGTTTTGACCCTTGATTGGTATTGCAAGACTCCCAAATGTAGTATGTAAGAGGTAATCATCCGGATTTAAGATCCCAGAGTATTGAATTCTAATAAAAGTTGGTGTAAAATATTACGCCATTTGGTTTGAACCATTCTGTCTTGGTTCGAAACATTTTGTCGCGCTGGTTTGAATAATTTTGAAAAACACTGTATACTGGTGATTGGGTGGTGCTTGGAAAAACCATGAATACACTTGTAAGCCCATAAATCTAAAAACTCAAAAAATTCACCTTAAACCACCACCAATAGAATTTTCAGACAAATCTAAACACTTCTCAAAAAAAAAAACGATGAAAAGTAACCATAAATCATGTCCAGTCTAGAGTAAAGTATAGAGTAGTGTTAGATCCACCTTCGGTAGTGCTCTACCTATTTCAGTATTTTAAGCCTACGCTGTCTAATCCTGACAATGGCTATTTCACTGTGTGCCACACCTCTACAATCATTGTACAACCAAAAGGGAATGTGATAAACCCAAGGTACCAGGAGGGAATGTGGAGAGTTTTCCCCCTTTGCACCTAGCAACACCCGTTGATTAGGCGACGTCGTTATCAAATACTTAAATAGCTCAGATTCCTCCCTCTGGAGAATTATCAACCAAAAAACATACTAAACAGAGTACCTGACATAACAACAAGAATCTAACAAGTAGATTATAGAGTATGGACATGGCCGTTAACTATGAGCAGTGCGAAATCATCTCCTCTTCTTCACACTACATGACCACATGACCACCAAAACAGCACTTGTGATCGTCGACGTGCAAGAGGACTTTTTACCTCCATCCGGATCGCTAGCAGTTTCAGACGGCCGGCATATAATCCCTGGAATCGTCCGTCTTATTGGTGACCGTCGCTGGGCATGTGTGGCTGCGTCCATGGACTGGCACCCTAGAGACCACTGCCTGTTTGCATCGCAGCAGAAGAAGGAGCCGTTTTCAGAAATGGCATTCTTGCACCCTGAAAAAATTAAGGATTCAAAGGGGATTGTGATGTCCAAGAACCTGACCGTTTGGCCCGATCATTGTGTTCAGAATACCGCTGGAGCTCAGATCGAAGCCCTGGTCCTTGAGGCCTTGCGTAGTGTGCAGGTCCCACACACTTATATCCAAAAGGGCATGCTACGAGACAGAGAGTATTACCTGTCGTTTGGGGATATTTGGGGTTTGCACAAGACTCCATTGGAGCTGTTTCTCCGTGAAAATGGCGTGTCTGTAGTTGTATTTGTTGGCATAGCCTATGACTATTGCGTGTTAAACTCTGCTCTCGATAGTGCCAGGTTGGGCTTCAAGTCGTATGTGGTGAAGGACCTCTGTAGGGCTGTGGATGGTCTACTGGATAAGGAGACTGAGGCCAAATACTGTGAAGCTGGTGTTGGTGTATGTACAGTCTCCGAACTAGACGATATATTGAGCTAGAGTTGTTTAACCATTATTAATTATTCTTGTAATAGATATATGTAGATCTATGGATTGCATCTATGAATGTATGCTACATACCGCGGAACTGGTTCTTGGAAGCAGTTCTACGGCCTGCGAACCGTTGCTTGGTTCTGCCTTTAATGGCTTCGTCTCCCTCTTGTCGGTCGGTTCTGAATTTAACCTTCTTTTCGCTCTTGGGCCTAAACGTGAGCTCCACCTCTCCCTTGCCATGGCTTCTCGTCCTGGAGCCCTGCCGTTTGTCTGCTTGTGCCTTGGCCACCTTGTTGAGCCTGCTTGCTTGCGTGCCGAAACTCTCCTCTTGCCTCAGATCTGTTTCGTCTTCCTTGACTGCACTGAACTCGTTCATGAACCGCTCGCTCTCCTGCTGCTCCTTCTTTCTTTCCCTCAACTTGGCCATCTCTTTCTGCACCTTCTGGGCCTGCTTCTTGGTCAATTCGGCCTCTTCTTCGGAATCTGACGACTCGGACTCGGACTCGGACTCCAGCTTGTTGCCCCCATTCAATCTCTCTTCGTCCGACTCTTCGGCCGCAGTCAAACCACGACGCTCCTTGCCCACATTCTCTGTGGCCGTGATATCCTTAACCGTTCTGTTTGGATTAAGTTGCTGATAGTCGAGAGACTCTTCATTAATAGCAAAATCAGGATTCTCAAACATCTCAGCGAAACGGTCGTCCTTAGTGAGATCCTCGTTGACCTTGCCAGCCAACTTCTGTGCCAAGTCCTTGTTGACCTTGACCTTGGTGCTGTTAACAGTACCCGTGGACCGGATTCTGGACTCTCTCTCCTGCTCGATCTTCTTTCTGATCTCACGCTCTCTCTGGTCTCTGTATGAATTAGGATTGGCAATCAAGTTGACCTTGTCGTATAAGTCGGTGTTGATAAAGTAACCATGCATGTAGGAACGCAACACGTTGGAGCCAATCAAGTGGGTCAAGTTCAACTTGGCCACGTCGTCCCGCGTGATGAACCGGAAGTTGGCATACACCGAGTCCGAGGGCTTCTCCTCCAACTCTTCCGTGATGTTGTCCAAGAACGAACACCAACTGGGCGCAGGCCCAAGGTTGGGGATGTAGAACGCATGCATGGGCATACCTTCGTTGGCGAGGAAGAACATACCACTCTCCTTGACGTATGCCACGTCGTTGATGTCCACACTGGGCTCCATGGATGTGAAGGGCTTTCCATCGAGTCTGCTCCACACCTTGGCAATTCTCTTGTCGGAAGTCATGATCTTGTCCGAGTCACTCTTGTTCTCATCGATCCAGAGAATCTTCTTGATGTCGAAGCCGTACCCTTGGTCCTTGACTATGGTGGGCGTGGCTGCTCGTAAGTCATATAGGAGGGTTTTTCCGGAAGATGTTCCACAGGCGAAGTTCAACCCATCATTGCGGAACACTGTGGCTGTGACTTGCGTGGACTCGCCCAAGGTGTCGCTGACAAAGAGCTTGGCGGCCCTCTGCCGACTTCTGGGATCCCAGAACTCCACTGTTCCATCTTCAAGGCCTGCAGTCATTAATCCATGCACAGAGTTGATGTCCACAGAGTTGACTCCCAATTCTGTGTCCAAGACAAACGGACTGAGGTAGCGGCCCTGATCCAAATTTAGTCTGTAGAGCTCGTTTCCGGATGCACCAATGAGAGCATCACAGTTGGAGTGATTGTAGGCCAAACTACGGCCAAACTTAGGTATGCGGGATTTGTAGTGGATTCCTCCTTTGGTGTGGAACTCTATGGTACGGTCGTTTTGCAAGTGGATGGATTTGGTCCAGTCATTGGAGATGATCTGGAAATCCACGTTTTCACTGTCGGTGTGCCTGTCGAACTTCAACGATAAGTTGGAAAAGTCGTACACGTGGATTTGAGGCTTGTATGTTCCGGTGGCCATGGCAAACTGGCCGTCTGGAGACACTTTAATCTTGTTGGAAGCTTCACTGAACTCGAAATCCTGGATTAACTCCACTCGGTTCATGTAATCAGCATCTCTCTTCAACTCCTTTTTTCTTTTTCGGGCAATCCAGTCTGGCAATGATCGGGATACGTTGGATCCGGCAACTTGATATACCGAAACATCTCCGGCGGAGGTGGACTTCAAGACCATGGTGGATGAAACTCTGGCTATGCGAGATGATCATCTCGATTTTTTTGTGAGAAAAGTGAGTGCTGGCGCACGTGACTGCCAGAAGGAAAAGGGTGAGGATGGTGGTTCTTGTGCTTTACTTCTTATACTTATCCACATGCACGCTTTGCTGCCTACCTCCAGAGTTATTCTGGTTCAGAAGCTTCGTGCTCTTTTCTTCCGAAAATCCCGAAACCACTGCCGGCTTCTGGTATAAGAATTCGTACTCGCTGCGAGGGATCTCGACAAATCCTTCCTCTACCTCGCCACCACTTGCTTGCGTAGGCATATCCCCGAAAGTTTCCATGAAAACCCGAATGCCGCTGTTAATGAGGGCGGCTTGGCTATCGTTACTTTGCTTCTCGATCGTCTGCTTAAGAAACCATAATACCGTGGGCACCATGGAGATTTCCGCGTAACAGAGGTCATTAGCCAAATTGTACAACGTAACCCAGACCAAGCTAGCCTTTCCCTCCAAACTCTGAAAAATTCTTTTTGTAACTTGAACAATCGATGCATTGACGTCTACAGTCACAATGCTCGACTCTTCACTCGAATTGTTACACCTCTTGGCGGCCAAAAGAAAGGTGAATGTGTGCTGCAAGTTGCGAACGAGTATTTTCTCTGCAAGTTCATTGGACTTGCAAAGATCCATCACTTGCTGAAGCTCATCATTGATGGTTCTGCCAATCGATTTCAATATGAGCGATATGATTAATTGCAACTCGTGGAACTCTTCCAAAGTCTGCATCATCATTATTGTTTCGTCCTCATGAACCAACTTTCGCTCCGCAAAGAAGTAATTTGGCTTGGACGTTGGAGGCAACGACTGCGCTTTCAGACCAACTAGATTGAATAATGATTGCGCAACTTGGCTTTCTCCAATACGTCTGAGAGTATGCTGAGAAATGACACAACCAAGCTGATTCAAAACATAAAGTAGAGAACGCACCGATGAGATACTGTTGAACTCACTATAGAGCCTTTGCTTGGATGCAGAAAGAAGAAGTACCTTCTGTGAAGAAATGGAAGTGCATGCGAGAATGGTGGTGTCTATGAAGTCAACAATCTTGTATGACTGATTCAACAAGTCAAGTATGAAACGGAACGGGACGTTGTGGGCAATCTCAAGTGCAGCGTGTTGTTGCTGCGGGTATATTGGAATAAGACGAGTGGCTCCGGGCAAAGCTTTCAACATGGAATTAGTTGCAACCATAGAAGGCCTCAACAAAAGCATCTCAACAATCAACTGAGAGTGCTTTTGCGAAAGAGCCGAAGAAGATAAAAGCGAGGAGCGGTGCACGAGTGCAACCGACTTCTCATCATGGAAGAAGATCAAAGTTACCAAATCACGGTGACCTCTACTTTGCAGCATATACTTCACAATATCTCCGAAGGAATGCCATGTGGGGTTGGGGTCCTCATGAAGCTTTTGCAATAATTGAATGGTTTCGGCCAAGGACCTGATCAACACAAAGGTCTGGTCTTTGTTCGTTTCTGCAAACTTCCTCAAATCAAAGAAGTAGTCGAATGGGCTGACAAGATCTTCGCTGTTGCCTCGGGTTTTTTGATCATCGTTGAGTTTTCCAAGTTTCTCTTGAAGCTGCTCGAGCTTGTTTAGTTTTGCTAAAGTGGGGTATAGATTCAGGTTGAACAAATGTAATAGCAATAAATGGAGAAGACTGGGTTTGAAAGTATCCTTGGGATGACACCTTGCTGCTAGTTGGGCAAACGGTTCAAGAAAGCAGAACTCGGAAGTAGCACACAACGGCACAAGGGGTATGATTTTGGAGATCGCCACTAGCACTTCTTTCTCCCACTCATTGCTGGTAAACTCTCTGTTTGAGAGTTCAACGATTTGCTTGTGGAGCATAGCGAGTTGCAAAACTTGGGAATTATCTTTGATCATTTTGGGTGTAAATATATTGTTGTACTTTGAATCAGGGAGCACCCCCGCCTTATATATATTTCCAGCATGATGGCTGCATTAGCTGCAAATGCGGTTGCGGAAAGTGAGGCAGGGATCCGACGCACCTGAAACATGCAAGCTGCAAAGCCGATACAACGAGCACAAAAAGAAAAATATATAAAGGCCTCTAACCCCCACCTTTCTGTTGCAAATCAGGTTTGGAATTATGTTACCCGCCATATTTTCTCTGTCGGCGAAAAGGGAAAAACCATAAATCTCGGTACCAAATTGCAGATTTTCTGGAGTGTGTGAAGGGTCCATCATTGGCTTTCATATTGCATGTCGCCAATTCTGCAATTCTGCGACATCTATATTACCTCCTCTCCACCATTATTTGATTGCGATTATTAATAAATGCGGCATTTACGGTTATTATCACAGCCACTGATTATCAGAATATAAATCACAGTCATTTACGACCATTGATTATGACTTTGATTATGACTTTGATTATGACTTTGATTGTGACTATTAATTGTGACTATAGATTACAACTATTCGATTTGAGCAGCTAAGCTTTCGAGTTGCTTTATGACGGCTGACTTGGCCGTACCGCCAGTTGCGGTTCTTCTTTCTACACTGACTTCAAAGTCAAAAACATCCACTACATCCTTGGCGAAACGCGAGTCAATGGCTTGGAACTGGTCAAAAGTCAACTGATCAATACCAGATAACTTCTCCTCCTCAGCTTTTCTCACACATTCACCCGAGATGTGGTGTGTTTCTCTAAATGGAACACCCTTTCTGACCAAATAATCGGCAAGATCCGTAGCCAACATGTCCATGGTCAAGGCACCCTCCATCTTTTCCTTGTTGATTTTGAGAGTGGAGATAACTCCCGTGGAGATCAAAATCGAGTGCTCGACGGTTGTCAAAGCATCAAAAAGGGGCTCTTTGTCCTCTTGCATATCCTTGTTGTATGTGGAAGGAATCGACTTTAATGTCATCAAGAATCCGGCAAGAGATCCAAAGACACGACCACATTTGCCCCTCAACAATTCAAGCGAGTCAGGGTTCTTCTTCTGAGGCATCAACGAAGAGCCTGTGGAGTAGGCATCAGCCAATTGGATAAAGCCAAACTCAGCAGTGGAGTAAATGATCAAGTCCTCAGAGAACCGGGAGATGTGGTTCATGAATAATGAGGACCAGAACAAGGTCTCCACTACAAAGTCACGGTCACTCACCGCAGTCAAGGAGTTGCCAATGACACTGTCGAAGCCCAAGCCCTCCGCCAAAAACTCACGGTCAATACCGTATGGATGGCCAGCCAAAGCACCGGCTCCCAAAGGCGATTGGTTGACTCTCTCCAAGATCTGCTTCAAACGATGGTAGTCCTGGGTAAAGTATGTGGCGTATGAGCTCAACCAGTGTGCCCACCGGATTGGCTGTGCTCTTTGCAAGTGGGTGTATCCAGGCATCAAGACGTCGATCTCCGACTCTGCTCTCTTCAAGATACTCTTGATGAACAGTCCCAAGAATTCCACGAGCTTGGTCAATGATTCACGAACATAGATTCTCATATCGGTAGCCACCTGGTCATTTCTTGACCGGCCAGTGTGCACCTTACCAGCAATGTGCTTGCCAATGATTTCACCCAAGCGTCTCTCGTTGGCAGTGTGGATATCTTCATCACCCGGCTTCTCCTCAAATTGGCCATTTTTCCATTCTTCCCTAATGACTTCCAAGCCTTTGTGAATCTCACTCAATTCTTCCTGGGTTATAAGTTGGAGCTTGGCCAACCCCTCGGTGTACACCTTTGTTCCGGTCAAATCAGCGTCATACATGACCTTATCATAAGGCAAGGAGGCGTTGTAAAGGTCCATCAAGGGATCACTGGCACCAGTGAATCTACCACCCCATAATCTAGCTTCGGAAGGTTTAGACATGTCTGAAATTGCGGTGTAAAAGTGAAAAGAAAAGAGGTATAAATACTCCAAAAAGCTATGATTCATCACCGCGCTTATGCTCAACAGTTACCCAATTAGGAAGGTGACTAACATTTGATTGATACACACCCAGATATATACAGGACACCAATACTAGCTGTATCGGTTGTGCTAGTTTGGCGTTGATACATTTACAAAGGGAAGTTCATGCTCGAATTACGTGTCTATAAGTTGGTCCCCCCGATTATGGCTTGCATCTTCCCGAAAATCTAGGGTACAACGAACAGTCTCTGACGGTGAATCTGTCGCACAACCAGGCCAAGATTCTCTCCGTGCCCAACCCGTATCCTCCATGAGGACAGGTTCCGTACTTTCTCAAGTCCATGAACCAGTAGTAGTCGTCGGCGTTCAAGTTCTCTCTCTTGATGGCAGCCAGCAATTCTTCATAGTCGTCGATTCTCATCGAACCTCCGCAAACCTCACCCACATTGGGCATCAACACATCAACAGACTCGGTGACTCTTGGGTCATCGGAGCACTTCTTCATATAGAAGGACTTGATCTCCACAGGGAAGCGTGTCAACAAGATAGGGACATTCAACATATCGGTCATCTTACGCTCAGCAGCCTCAGCGATATCATCACCGAACTTGAACTTCTCGCCTTCCTCGTTAGGGATTCCGTTCTCGTTCAACCAGTCCAAGGCATCGATGTACTGCATTCTCTTGAAAGGCATCTTAGGAGCCTCGAACTTGGGGTTCAACTTCTTGACCAATGGGCCGGCAACAGGGTCGGCCAACACCGTGCCAATGACGTTAACGAAAAGACGCTCGATGTGGTCCAACATCTCGTCGAACGAAAGGAAAGCCAACTCGGCCTCCGTGTGTGTATACTCGGACAAGTGTCTTCTGGTGTGGGACTTCTCGGCACGGAACGATTCTTGCACACAGTACACATCACCCAAAGCAGGCAAACACGTTTCCAAGTACAACTGCGACGACTGGGTGAGGTAAGCCTCTTCGCCGTAGTAGTCCAACTTGAACAAAGTGGAGCCTCCTTCCACCTGAGTTTGCACCATGCATGGAGGGGTGACCTCGGTGATACCTTCTTCACCATAGAATTTTCTCATGGCACCCAACAAAACAGCTCTGACCTTAAAGACAGAGGACAAGGTCTCACCTCTCATGGTCAAGTGACGCTGGTCCAACATCAATGAAGCATCAGCGTTCTCTGGCACCTTGTTAGTGAAGGAGTCCTCACCGGAAGGAGCCAAGCCCACCACCTCATAGAAGTCAGCCTTCAACTCCACGCCTCCTGGAGCAGATTTACCCTCGGGCAACTTCTCAACAACACCCTTGATGATCACGGTGGACTCCAAGGTCAACTCATGGGTGATTCTGGCCTTGGCCAAGTCGCCAGTCAAGACTGTTTGCAAGAAACCCGTACCATCTCTCAAGGTAATGAAGGCAAGGCCCTTCTGGGCTCTGAATCTGTGCACCCATCCTTGAACGGTGACACGGGAACCAATGTGGTCTTGGATGGTTCTCAACTTGATTTTCTTGGCCTCGGGCAAAGACTTGTCCTCCTCGATTTTGATCAAGTCCAATTCAGCCAATTTCTTGGAAGTCTCATCCTGTCTCTTCTTCTGCTCCTCATCCTGCTTAAGTTGCTTTTCCTGTTTCTTCTTCAAGCCCTCAGCACCTTTCTTGGCCTTCTTCAATGCAGACGCAGAGATCTCCACGTACTCGAACTCCTCAGTTCCTTCTTTCTGCTTGTATACCAAGACCTTGGCGTCGGGCGATGTGAAAAGAGCAAAGGCAGGGGTCTGGAAGGGCGAGCTCACGCTGCCTGCACCGGCAGCGTCAGTGCCTGATTTTTCGTTGACGTAAACTTGGGACATGAGTATATGTTCGGCTTAACTAGTGACTAATTTTTTCGTCGCAGGCACTGCCATCAAATGTGCAGGTCACATCAATACTATGAGCTGGAGAACGAAGAAAGGAATTAAGCTTTTTTGAAATTTCAAGATTGTCTAGTTACAATCTAGTCTAAAAACATTTATTTGGGACTTTGGTGTGTTTCATGAAAAAATCGGGAAGGTGTTGATTCTTTGCGGGCTCATAACGCGAGAATATAGTACCACAATCGAGGTGCAAATTTAGCCTGATTTTTTCGGGGTGTAGCATACACTCCATCATGATCCAAACTACTCCAACTCCATCTTCTAGTCCAAGCTTCACCCCACTGTGTAGTCCATACTTCTACTCTATTGTGTAGTAAATGCTTCCACTCCTACTCTATCGTTTAGTCTACAGTCATTCTGTAGAGTGATTCTGTAGAAGAAGTCATGAAAGCACATGTCCATGGAATCATTTTCTCTGTTGTTGTATAGAAGAAGAGTTATACAGTCTAGTAGTCTGGTATCTTCATGATGCCCGAGTCAGTACTTAGAGCACCCACCTAGCAGTATTATTACATGGTACTAGTAAATAGTAAGGTACCTGGTACCTTGGATTGGTATATAACACCCAGCACTTTGATTTAGTGGCTTTATTCATACTCTTATATTTGTCTCATCTATACATTATTAATAGAGGGCATTACTTCCGAATAGAATCCCGAATTTCTCATAATTCTATGAGCTAGCAGAGTAGATTAGTTAGGGATTCCGAGTAACTAGAGTGTATTCCAAGAAAAACGTTTTTTCCTGGAAAATATAACGTCTGTTCGGGGAAGAAATAACGTCTATCCGGGGAGAAATAATTTCAGCTCCTATGAATTTCATCCTGCTGTCCAACCCTCTGACTATTCCCTAGATCAAGCGATGGCTTGAATGATGCAGTACAGAGTCGTGTACTCCAAAGACAGTTAATCAGTTAATTAAAACCATTAATAATGTGGGACTGTTATGACTATATCGAATACTTCTTCCTCACTTCTTGTGGTGGCTACTGAGATCAACAGTAGTAGCTATATTCATGTTCTTTACCTCCAAAAAATCATGGTATAATCCAGAATTTTCCTACCATAGAAGATGAAGGAAGGACGAGAATTATGACTCATTGGTATAGTGAATTTTGATTGATGAACACAATTTATGGGATTGAAGCTGACAATACTATAGTACTAAGTGTAACACAACACTACCACACTAAATTATACACACTAAATTACACACTATTTTACTACACACTAAATTACGCACTATTTTACTACTAAGCAATATTAAAATAAACTCGAAGTTACTCCTTCATAATCATTTTAAAGTTGTTTTTTTCTTTTCTAATGTTTTTTCTTGCCTAATGGAAGGACTTATGAAAGACTGGATGAGCAGCTGCGCAGTGGTATAAGAGAAGAGGGATCTATGAGAAGTACATTCCAATGAACACCTCTATTTTTTAGAATTACTATAGACACAGCCTAACTATTTGATCTATTCTGTCTGTTTCCAAAATTATCCCAAATACTATTATTTCTCTTGTGTGTAGTATATAGCAGTCTACTATGACAGAAGGTTGGCCAAATCGTCCCCAATTTACTATACTGTAACAGTAAAAAACAGGAAAGGTGTTGTATATTCCGCTAGTCAATAATTAGAAACAGAGCAGACCATCAATGTGCACAGAGCAGACTTTTAATACACACAGAGCAGAATTTTAATACACACAGAGCGTAGACACTGTAGGTCCAGATCTGTGCAATGACATGGTAGAATGTATACGTTGAAGAAACAGGGAAAGCCAATACTGACGCTTCTTTACCGATTTTCCAGTTTCAGTTTTCCTCTACCAGTGCTTAACATAGATATCTCAATATTGGAAGCGAAGAACTAGGCATTACAGACGGGTATACCAACAGTGTAGAGAGAGAGCAGATAGAGAGAATAGATAGAAGAGGCGTATTAGACAGAGAAGACAGACTGAATAGACCAAAGACTTAAACTAAATATGGTGTTCTATTACAACATATCCTACAGATTCAAATTGATCATATGGTGACTCAAATCCTATATATCTAATAATGACCTTATCCCACCTATAATTAGAACTGCTTGTATGAAATCAAGAGGAACCAAAAGGAAGAAAGTTCCTATAGGAGTAAGTTTCTATAGGACCAACTATTTATATGAAGATTGAATAGGCTTAATAGACTGGAAAGTGTCTTAATAGACTGGAAAGTGTCTTAATAGACTGGAAAGTGTCTTAATACACTGGACAGGTAGACAGAATAGACAGACAGACAGAATGACTTTATAGTCTCAATAAGCTTATTAGGCTTATTAGACGAATACCCACTGAAGAGACTAAGAGACTAAGAGACTAAGAGACTAAGAGACTAAGAGACTAATACGCTTAACAAACTAGCCAGAGTAAACAAAGCAAACAGTAAACAGTAAACAGAACAGTACTTGATTTTACAGTTTATTACAGTAGTTGACTAGTAAATAAAATGTACATAAGTCACTCGCTATAATCTTAGTCTGGTAGTAAACAATAGCCAAGAAAGATGTGTCAGTGCGCACGGCTCGGTACTCATAATGCGCACCCACCAAGAATTTTCTCAAGTCTCTCTCAGCATACATCGCATCTCCCCATGGCCCTTGAACAAACCTTAGCGGCCCTCTCGTTAGCCACCGTATCGGCGGAAAACGCAGTTCCTACCAAGACCTTAGTCTTCAAGCCCAAGACGGCCAAGACGGCCACGCCCGTGCCAGTGGTGGTGTTTGCTTTGGCATCCACTGCGACTCCAGCCGGCGCCATAGCCAAAGCTGCCGGGGTCAAGGAGCCCCGGTTGGCCAACGAGGCCTTGGTGCAAGAGTTCTTTGCTACCACCGTTAAGGAGGTTTCCATTGCCAACTTGTCCAATGCATGTGCTGGAAAAATCAAGCTAGTTGTGGACCTGTCTATTGTCTACGCCAAGGAAGACGTTAACTTTGAGTTGTCCACGGAACTGGCCAAGGTGGCGCTTCCTGCCAAGACTATTAATGACTTTTTGCAGTCTACGGGGATCGAGATTATCCCTACGGACTTCCAGACCGAGGCTGCTGCCTCTGCTCCTGCTGCTCCTGCTGCCAATGCTGCGGCCAGAAAGGAGGCCTATAAGAAAGAGAAGGAGGCTGCCAAGTTGGAGGACGCCAAGCTTATTGGTATTACCGTGGACAAGGCCAAGGACTTTTCGTCGTGGTACTCGCAGGTGGTGGTCAAGTCTGAGATGTTGGACTACTACGATGTGTCTGGATGCTACATCTTGCGGCCCAACTCGTACTTTGTGTGGGAGGAGATCCAGAACTGGTTCAACAAGCGCATCAAGAAGCTTGGCGTGCAGAACTCCTACTTCCCCATGTTTGTTTCGTCCAGAGTGCTTGAGAAAGAGAAGGACCACATTGAAGGTTTTGCTCCGGAGGTGGCTTGGGTCACCCGTGCTGGTTCTTCCGAGTTAGATGAACATATTGCCATCAGACCCACTTCTGAAACCGTCATGTACCCTTACTACGCCAAGTGGATCAGATCGCACCGGGACTTGCCTTTGAAGTTGAACCAATGGAACTCTGTGGTCAGATGGGAATTCAAGCACCCACAGCCCTTCTTGAGAACCAGAGAGTTCTTGTGGCAAGAGGGCCACACCGCTCACTTGACCCAGGAGGGTGCTGCTGAGGAAGTGGAGAACATCTTGGACTACTATCGCAGCATCTACGAGGAGTTGTTGGCCGTGCCAGTGATCAAGGGTAGAAAGACCGAAAACGAGAAGTTTGCCGGTGCTAAATACACCAGCACTGTGGAAGGGTTCGTGCCTGCTACCGGAAGAGGTATCCAGGGAGCCACGTCGCACCACTTGGGAACCAACTTCTCCAAGATGTTCAACATCTCTGTGGAGAACCCCGATGGCCCTGACAAGGAGAGGGTGTACGCACACCAAAACTCGTGGGGTTTGTCCACGCGTGTGATTGGTGTCATGGTCATGACCCACTCCGACAACAGAGGTTTGGTGTTGCCTCCTCGTGTGGCTCAGACCCAGGTGGTGGTGATTCCCGTTGGTTTGACGTCTAAGTCTACGGACGCCCAAAGAAAGGAGATCAACGACGGGGCCAAGAAGGTCGAAAATACATTGGCCGACGCTGAGGTTAGAGTCACCGGTGACTACAGGGACAACTACTCCCCCGGATGGAAGTTTGCTGATGCCGAGTTGAAGGGTACACCATTGCGGGTTGAGTTTGGACCAAAGGACTTAGCTGCTGGCGTGGTGACCGCCGTCAGACGTGACAACAACAAGAAGTACACGGTGAAGTTGGACGATTTGACCACGGAGATCCCCCATATCTTGGAGATCATGCAAAAGGAGTTGTTGGAGAACGCCCGCAAGGTGTTTGACGAGCACCGCGTGCTCGTGGAGGACTGGAAGGACTTTGTGCCCACCTTGAACGCCAAGAACGTGATCTTGGCCCCATGGTGTGGAGTTCCCGAGTGTGAGGACGACATCAAGGACTCTTCTGCCAAGCAAGACAACGGCGACGACGAGGAGCAGGACGAGAGGGCACCTTCCATGGGAGCCAAGTCATTGTGCACACCATACGACCAGCCGGAGTTGAAGAAGGACCAGAAGTGTGTCAGATGTGACAAGCCGGCCATGAACTTCACCATGTTCGGTAGATCTTACTAGTCATTGGATATCGATAGATTTAGTCCATCGAATCTACTAGCAGGCATTTCCGGAATACATATACCATATAGACATGCACCATCACTTGTTTGTCCAGAATACATGCTGACTTAAATCATGCACCGAATCCTCCACCACCACCGTATGGCCATCCCTCCTTTCCAAGTGGTATATCTTTTCTAGTTTCAAAACATCCACTATAAACAGCCACATCTTCTCATAGTTGAGCCCCACCTGGTCCACCGTATGTGCATCATCCGATAGACAGAATCTTCCACCCAACTCCAAGATCCGCCGACAAATATCCTCCTGTGGGTAAGGCGACGTCCAGCCCTTTCTAATGGCAGCCGAGTTCAATTCAAATAGACCACCATACGATACCACAGCTTGGATATTGGAGGAGAGCGCATTCCACACGTCCGGCCAATCAAATTCGATATTAACGTCAGCAATAGCCTTTCCTGTAGAAACATCAGAACCGTTTTGAAATAAGCGGATCAAGTCAAAGTGGCCAACCACATCTGGTTGAAGCAGATGGATCATTTCACCTTGTAAAGTGAAGTAGTCATGGAAGAGACTGCGTATAGAGCCTGATCTTTCCACACACAGGTTCCAGCAATCCATGTCAAAGTCGATTGGGATCCCGTGAACATGGTGAGTACTGCCCACACACATATCGGTGATTTTTTTCCATTCTCTGGCTGCTACTATGTGTTGTGTATCCACACCCTCAACCTCAAAGCCCACCAAAATGTTCATGGAGCCACAAGTGCTCTGGATGTTTCGGGCATGCACCAAGTAGTTTTCGAAATCGGCTCGGAGGTTCTGTAGCGTATACATTTTTTCCTTCTCCTCGGGGTATAAATAAGACTCGTTGAGTCTGGGCATGTGTTCCGTGAGGCAGTAGTGAACGAAGCCTCTGCGGGCTGCAGCCAGTACCATATCTTCTAATAGGCCAAATCCATGCAGAATGTACTGTCCACTATGAGAGTGATGGGAGTGCATCTCAGTTTGAGTTTCAGTTTCAGAATCTAGTGTATTGAGTCAGTATTCAGTCTTCAGTGTAGTGAGTGGTGAGTGAGCTCAATGAGTCAGTATTTAGTACTCAGTATTCAGTGTAGTAAGTAGTAAATAGACAGTAGTCAGTGTCAAGATATATAATATGTATATGTGATTCCTTATTTTAGGGATTCGAATATGGAACAAATTGCAGTAGAATCTAGTGAGTAATGTAGTGAGGAGTGTAGTTAGCAGTCAGTAGTCAATGTCAATGAGTAGTCAATGTCAATGAGTTCTGAGTGCAGTGATCAGCGTAATTTGAAACGTAATAGGTCTGATAGTGAGTGTAATATTGACTGTAATGTATATTGAAGCTCAATTTATTTATAGGGCGGAGTAAAGAGTGTTGAGTAGTGAGTGTGGAGTAGTGAGTGTGGAGTAGTGAGTGTGGAGTAGTGAGTGTGGAGTAGTGAGTGTGGAGTAGTGAGTGTGGAGTAGTGAGTGTGGAGTAGTGAGTGTGGAGTAGTGAGTGTGGAGTAGTGAGTGTGGAGTAGTGAGTGTGGAGTAGTGAGTGTGGAGTAGTGAGTGTGGAGTAGTGAGTGTGGAGTAGTGAGTGTGGAGTAGTGAGTGTGGAGTAGTGAGTGTGGAGTAGTGAGTGTGGAGTAGTGAGTGTGGAGTAGTGAGTGTGGAGTAGTGAGTGTGGAGTAGTGAGTGTGGAGTAGTGAGTGTGGAGTAGTGAGTGTGGAGTAGTGAGTGTGGAGTAGTGAGTGTGGAGTAGTGAGTGTGGAGTAGTGAGTGTGGAGTAGTGAGTGTGGAGTAGTGAGTGTGGAGTAGTGAGTGTGGAGTAGTGAGTGTGGAGTAGTGAGTGTGGAGTAGTGAGTGTGGAGTAGTGAGTGTGGAGTAGTGAGTGTGGAGTAGTGAGTGTGGAGTAGTGAGTGTGGAGTAGTGAGTGTGGAGTAGTGAGTGTGGAGTAGTGAGTGTGGAGTAGTGAGTGTGGAGTAGTGAGTGTGGAGTAGTGAGTGTGGAGTAGTGAGTGTGGAGTAGTGAGTGTGGAGTAGTGAGTGTGGAGTAGTGAGTGTGGAGTAGTGAGTGTGGAGTAGTGAGTGTGGAGTAGTGAGTGTGGAGTAGTGAGTGTGGAGTAGTGAGTGTGGAGTAGTGAGTGTGGAGTAGTGAGTGTGGAGTAGTGAGTGTAGTGAGTAATAAGTACTGAGTGCAGTGCGTAGTGCGTAGATTTCAGTCACTGATGAGTCTAATATGGAAATGATACGAATTCAATAAGAATCCAATAAGTAAATATGGAGTATGGAAATATGGAAAAGATACGAATTCAATATTATTTTCAACATGTAAATGTCTTAATATGTAAATTGTAAATTGTAAATGATTTTTGGTATGTAGTCAGTACAGTCAGTATTAGTGAGTGAGTGAGTTCAGTGAGTGAGTGAGTTTAGTGAGTGAGTAAGATGTAATACTTGATGGATTTGCAGATTTGTAGAGTTACTGGAATAGTAGCATATTAATAATTAAAATGTAATTAATCTGTAATTGGTAGTCTAGTAATTTGTGATATGCAGGAAATTTGTATTACCATGATTTAGAGTATATATGATAATACTGTGGATATGGTATAGTGTATTTAGTGAGTGTAGTGTTAGAGAGTATAGTGTTAGTGAGAGTGCATTTTTATTGAGTAGTGAGTCAGTCGCGGCCAGAGGAAACTATATGAATAATTGCAGAGTAGAAGTTCTGACATGTAAAAATTATAGTGTAGTATTGAGTAGTCAAAATCAATATCGAAATTAATGGACAAAAAATATTCAAGGTTGAATCTAGTGGTCAATGGAGATTAATATACGAAGTAACCAATGATATGGCATCGACGGTGGACTATGGAATGCTATGTAGATTTGGAGACCTGTGTAGATTTGGAAACTTGTGTAGATTTGGAAACTTGTGTAGATTTGGAAACTTGTGTAGATTTGGAGACCTGTGTAGATTTGAAATGTTATGTGTAAGTTTGTAATTGATTTGAAAATAGTTTATTTCCAGTATAGTCTATTTGTATAGTGTATTAGTCTGGTGTATTTCTAGTATAGTGTGTTCCCCGTATAGTGTTAGATCCACCATAGGTAGTACCCTACCTATTGAGGTTTTTTGAGCCTACACTGTCTAATCCTAACAATAGCCACTTCAAGACGCTGCGGTCCAACATCGTACGATGTTGGGACGGCATTCATCGCTATTGTTTTCGGCCTAAGCCTCGCACACCCTTTCCTCTAAAAGTATCTAAGTACCTCAGATTCCTCCCTCGGGGGAATCATCGGCGAATCATCGGCGAATGAACATAGTAACCAGAGTACCTGACGTAACCGGAGTATAACATATAGTGTATTTCTATTATAGTGTTTTAACAGTTGATGCGCATTTATTACATTTATTACATTTATTACATGACAAGAGTAGTATATAGTACCATAATTAGTAGTATATTCCGCTAGTGCTGATAACTATTGAGTACCATAGAGTACTATAGAGTGGTATAGAGTGATTGAGTACCATAGACTAGCTTAGCATTGAGTACTTGTATAGACTACTATAGGGTATTATAAGTAATAAATGTTATGTGGTATATTCTTAGTGAGGAGTGTATTTTTAGTGAGTGTATTTTTAGTGAGTGTATTTTTAGTGAGTGTATCTTCGGGTGTATCTTCGAGTGTATCTATGGTGAGTAAAGTTTTGATGAGTGTATTTTTGGTAAAGAGTCTTTTGACTGTGGTGCGTAGATCGCTCCATCAATACTTGTGCGACTACTCACTACAACATGTTCCTCAGAGGCGTGAGCGTGAGCTCGCGGAAAGGACTCATTGCGACGTGGAGCGGAGGAAGTTGCGGAGGCCGCGAGTGTAGCGCGCATATGACCGTTCGGTCGCCAACATTTTGGGCCGCCTCTGCTTGGGTCGCCTCTGCTTGGGTCGCCTCCAGGTACTACGCTCTTCCTCCTACTCATAGACAACTACTACAGGAGCAGGAGCAGGATGTGGCGATGACGGTGCGTGGGCTTGTACGGTCTGTGCGGTCGTCCAAGACCGTAGGGTTCATTGATGTTGCCGATGGCTCGCTGGATGTGCCGGTGAACATAGTGGTACGGGACCCCGAGCTGGTGTTTGGGAAGTTGAACTTGAAGGTGGGCCAAAGCATTGAGGTGAGGGGCCAGTGGCAGGAGTCGAAGGGGAAACAGGCTTCGGAACTTGTTTATGATGCCAAGGTCCTGGGCCAGTTTTTGGCCGTGGTGGGCGATGTGCCTGAGACTTACCCACTCCAGAAGAAGACCCATACGCTTGGGTTTCTCCGCTCTTTGCCTACTCTTCGACACCGCACGTCGACCTTGGCTTCAGTGCTTCGCTTCCGTTCTAGGGTCGAGTCTACCCTTGCCAGTGTGTTTGAAAAGAACCACTTTATCAAGGTGAGTCCTCCGATCATCACGGCTTCTGATTGCGAGGGTGCTGGCGAGCAGTTTAAGGTGGAGCCTTTAAGGAGTGAAGCTGACGAAGCATCTACTTCAGCAGTCGCTTCGACTGGAAAAACTGATCAAGTCTCTGCTTCGACTGGAAAAACTAATGAAGTCGTTACTTCAGCAGATACTTCAACTGGAGTGTCTCCAGAGAACACTGAAAGGGAAACAGCAGACACTTCAACTACTGGAAACAAGTCTGAAAATGCTTCGGCCTCGGGTTCTAATTCTGTTTCATCTTCAGCCTTGGCTTCGCCTTCGGCTTCAGATTTCTTCGGCAAACCAGCTTACCTAACCGTATCATCTCAATTACACTTGGAGATCCTAGCTGCTTCCTTGAACAGAGTGTGGACCCTCTCGCCGTGTTTCCGGGCTGAATACTCCAACACCACTCGCCATTTGAGTGAGTTCTGGATGCTCGAGGCAGAGATATCCCACTTGACGGATGTACATGAACTCGTGGACTTTACGGAGGACTTGATTCGGGCCTTGGTACTGAAGCTACGGGCTCTTGGTCCCTCGGAATCTGGGAGTTTACTGGACTTGACCAACTCTCAATACTCCAAAGACTCTGGTATTCTGGATGTATGGGATGGTCTTCTTAGAGAGGAACGGTGGCCGTGTATCACGTACACTGAGGCCGTGGACATTCTCAATACTGTCAAGGCCAAGGGACGCCTGAAGGGAAGACTTAGCTGGGGAGACTCGATCCTGACGGAACACGAGAAATGGCTAGCAGGAACGCACTTCCAGTCTCCGGTGTTCATAACCGATTACCCCAAGGCGCAGAAACCATTTTACATGCCTCTTTCGAAAGGTGTTTCCGAGAACGACGAGCGCCAGACCGTTGCATGCTACGACTTGATCGTTCCTGAGATTGGTGAGTTGGTGGGTGGCTCTTTGAGAGAACACGACTTGGAGAAGTTGAAAAAGGAAATGGTCCGCAGAAACATGGATACTGCTGGCATGGAATGGTACTTGTCTACACGGGAAAACGGGACAGCTCCACACGGAGGATTTGGCATGGGCTTTGAGAGACTCTTGGCTTACTTGAGCCGCATGGATAATATCAGAGACATCAGTGCGTTCCCCAGAGCCCCTAATGTATGTGCCTGTTAACAATTCTTATTAGGAAGAGTTAGACGTTCCTATTAGGAAGCAAGAGCAAACGTTCCTAGGAGTTACCAAACGTTCCTATTAGGATGTGTATATAGTAATAGAAAAGACTAAGTAATTAATTCAATCCAACCATGTCTTTGGTTTCATCTTGTTTCCCCATTTACTAGTCTCTTGAATAGCTAGTCTCTCCATTAACTAGTCTCTTCATTAAGATCTCATCGTTTACCTTAGAATTCTATAAAACCAGTTTTAAGGGCCTGAGGATCAAACTAAAACCATATTAGGAAATATATAACCAACCAGCCAGTCGGTTAAGAAAAAATTACATCAGCATAGTAAGAAGTAGTATATGAGTGATTTAGGTGATTACGTCAGGACCCCAGATTTCGCGGTCGTGCTTTGCCCAGATGAAAAGTTTTTAAAGGCGAGCAAAGCAAGTGTGCACCATACTACAGACACTCACAAAAATGGACCAATTGAATGTCAAAGAACAACAGGAATTCCAGCAGGTCGTGGAGGCCAAGCAGATGAAGGACTTCATGAGATTGTACTCCAACTTGGTGTCCAGATGTTTCGAGGACTGTGTCAATGACTTCACCTCCGCCAACTTGTCCACCAAGGAGTCTTCGTGTATCTTCAAGTGCTCGGAGAAGTTTTTGAAGCACAGTGAGAGGGTTGGCCAGAGATTCCAAGAGCAAAATGCCTTGTTGATGCAGAACATGCAAAAGCGTTAAGCTGGAGATTAGAATGCTGTTACAGCGGATTGTATATAATGAAGGAAATAATGCTAGCTTGAGTTGTAGAGAGGGAGATATAAATTGGACAGAGAAAGTTGGTCAGACTGGTCAGAAATGACAGATTGATCAGAAATGACAGATTGGCCAGAAATAATCAGAATTGGTCAGAAATGACTGTATGACTTTACATAGTGGTAAGATATATGAACGTACATAGCTGGAGTCTAACATAGAGATTGAGCTATATATAGTGCACTATAAGATCGAGGACTCAGGGTGCAATTGAAATCCAGAACAATAATAGCCGTTTTCATATTACCATCTGTCATCATTATGTTCTACAGTGTACATACTGTGGTATCTATTATGTTGGATACATGTCTGCTCTAACAAGATAAACCCGGACACCCCTAAAATAGCACCGACATTATGGCAAGAGGCTGTATTAAAGCAGAGCCCCAGAATATCGCTCGCTTTTGGGAATGTCAATATCGACGTGCAAAAGTTGGATCGTTTTTACTACTTGGTTAGGGTGTCGTTAATGCACCACGGACCTCAAAAGGGGTCTTGATGAAACCGAGGGGTTCGAGGTGCTTACTCCCGAAACCACACAAAAGAACTTGGCTTTCGTTAACCAATTCTATTAGAGCCGGTACTGATTCTGTTGTTGCTCAGTCAGACAGCCTGAGCTGAAGTGGCTCGAATCTCGTGTAACTGTGTTGTAGATTGTATATACTGTATCTATAATATACCTACTATCTATATATCCTAAGTTTACTGTATTGAATCCAGTACCTATTATATTATATACTGCATCTACTTTCTACTGTATAATAAAATGCTTCAAAAAAATACTTCGTAACAAATCTAAAGTTCATGTAAATTCAAGAAATGACGCACAATGAGCATATAATTGACACCTATACATATCATAGAAATGAACATAATAAATAGTATACAGGTGTAATAATAATAATAATAATAATAATAAAAACAACAAATTACTGTTTATCTCAGTAGCATACACTTTTTTTTGTTTTGATTCAGTAGTTGTAGCAGATTTTCCGGTTCAGTGTAGCAGTATTTGTAGTATTTGTAGCAGTAGTTTGGGTGAGATTAATGCACTATCTACTCCACTGGATTGCATCTACTATTGTCGCGACTGCGCAACCTACACTTCTGCACCTATACATCTCCATATAACATACATCTCCATACACATACACCTACACCTACACCCTATGGATGAAAGTAGAAAATCGCTATACGTGCTCTTGACCATCCACACGGTACGGCGACTTCTTGATACTGCACACACGGACATCAGCAGTGTGGCCGTTTCTGACCTTCTTCCGTTGTTGGGCAAGTCCATTCAAGAATACGAAACGGCCCACCACTATGCTAGCCTGGATGAGGCGTTGGACAGTACACAACTCCGCTACTTGGTGGCGTCCACAGGCCTCAAGCGGCTTTTCTCGCTCGATTCCGACGACCACATCTCGCTTGATCAGTGGTTACTGAATTTCAAAACCGTGGGGCCGGAAATCGTGGCCGAATGTTCCATGAATTATAGTGACGTGTTGCTCCGGGAACTCGACGACCTCAAATCAAAGTACCTCCGGGAAGTGGCTGCTGAAACGGAAACAGTTGCTAGAACTGACCCTATGGACATTGAACCAGAGGAGACGGTGCAAGTAGAGGAACAAAAGAAGGACACTGGAGTGGTTCCAGAGACTCTGGCCAGTCCAGCAGTGGAGAAAAATGAAGAGCAATCAAGGGATGAAGAGATGGGAGTACAGGCTCAAGAGGGTGAGCCAGAAGGTCACCTAGAAGGTGAACTAGAAGGTGAAGAAGAAGGTGAAGAAGAAGGTCAAGTACAGGAACAAATAGAGGAAGTTCAAGTACAGGAACAGGAAAAGGAACAAGAAGAAAAAGAACAAGTCCAGGACCAGGACCAAGAAGAAAAGGGCCAAAAAGAACAGGACCAAGAAGAACAGGACCAGGACCAGGACCAGGAACAGGTACAGGAACAGGCACAGGCACAGGTACAGGAACAACAAGAACCAGAGCAAGTCCAGGAACAGGAACAGGACCAGAACCAGGAACCAGAAGAGCAAGTACAGGAACAGGAACAAGTACAGGAACAGAACCAGGAACAGAACCAGGAACCAGAAGATCAAGCCCAGGAACAAGGACAAGAGGCCCTTGTGGAACTAAAAGAAGAGCTTCAGGAGGATGTGTCTCTAGGTCCAGACCATACATCAGTGGCACAAACCCCAGAAGAGCAAGCCTCTCACAGTGAAGCCCAAGAGATCAAGGAAGAAAGCAAGGCCGAAAATGCAGAGCGGGAGGCCCGGAAAAGACCCAAGTCCCCCGTGAATGTGGCTCAAAAGCGAAAACGGTTCCAGAACATTGCAGTCAACCTCGTCAAAACCATCGAGGAGCACCGGTACTCGTCGCCGTTCCTCACGGCGGTGCTGGCCAAGAACTATGAGGACGTGATCTACGAGCCCAAGGACTTGAAGTCCATCTTGAAGAACATCAAGCTCAAGGACTCACATAAGAGCTACGACACCGTAAAGGACTTGGAGCGCGATATCATGTTGATGTTTGCCAACTGTGTGATGTTCAACAAGTCGTCTACGCCGTTGGTGGGCATGGCCCAGGAAATGAAGGACGATGTGCGGGAGACTTTCAAGATGTTCGAGGAAGCTGAGTCGCAGATGCGCTAATAGTCTGGCTCAGCTGATCCAGAGTCTTTTTATGTTCTATGGCTGAAACCCCAAACAGACGTCTCTGCTCTTCTTCCACTATACTGTACTACTATACTACTGTTAGATCCACTATAGGTAGGGCATACCCATAGAGGAATCATGAAACCTACGCCGTCCGATCCTAACACGTGCGAGGTCATCATTGTACGAAGTACTATGATGGATGTGATACGGCGTTTGGAATAGCCATTATAATACTTCTTCGTACAATGATGTCTTTTCGAATGTGCTAGAACAATCATCACTATTGTTCTGGTGAAGAGTTTTTTGATGCCACGATTCTCTTCAAAGTTATATAAGCCACTCAGACTCCTCTCTTTGAGGATTCACCAATGAATATATTAACGATTAGATTTCAAATGTTCTAACAAGAATCTAACAGGAATACCCTATTGGTATACTTCTATTTCTGCATCTTCGGTTTAATATAAGAATATCTTGATATAGGTCTTGGGAGTGGAAACTGGCTTGAACAGATGGTCGCAAGGCCTGGTCAGTATATGGTCATGTTTTTCTGCAGTGATGAAGGGATGGTAGAAAATTGATATTAAAACACATGAATACTTTCGTCCATAAATGTTTATACTAACAAGAAGTACTGAATAGTAAAATTTATGTATAAGGCCAGACACACATATATGTAGCTGGTGGACGCGGTAAATGCAAGTAGTCCCATTTTGTTACACCACGAACTATCAAGGTACAGTGCAGGAAGTGAACAAGGCTCTACAAGTACTAGCTTTGGTTGCTATAGATTTCTATCACAATTAAATTTCGAAGCATAAGGCTAATACAAAAATACTGAGTCCATCACTGTCATTGGCCAGAGTCAAATCCCTTTTCAGGGAACCTGTGCTCGGTTGCGAACCTATGCTCGGTTGCAAACATACAGTGTTTTTCAAAACTATTCAAACCAGCGCGCCAAAACGATTCAAACCAATAATGTTAGACATGGAATCTACTCGACTGAGTACAGTATCACAGTCACGCACAGCGCCTAAGTTGGCTGAAATCCAATTTCAGTCGACGGCCAACTGAGAATATAAAAGGGCAACATTCCCCAGAGTTTGAACAGCTTAGAAGCCCGTTAGAAGCTTCTAACCCTTGCGAATACAGGTTAGAGCCTCAGGTCGCTTATTAATTCTAACAAATAATTCAAAATGTTTCGTACCCCTTCGCACAGTCTTTCAAACCAAATGGCGTAATGTTTCACACCAACTTTTATTAGAATTCAATATTCTGAAATCTTAATTCTGAAATCTTAAAACTGGAGGATTGCTTCATATGTACTACATTTGGGAGTCTTGCAGCACCAATAAAGGGTGAAAAACGGATGGAACTGAACTGGTTTCCTTGTTATCCTGTATACAATAACTTGTATTTGGTTTGAAAGACTGTGCCAAGGAGTATGAAACTTTTTGAATTATTGCTTTGTTTAATTTGCTAGTGTGGTTTGAACCATTCTATCTTCTTTGTTCGAAACATTTTGCTGCGCTGGTTTGAATAGTTTTGAAAAACACTGTATGCTTAATTGCGAATCTATGCTTGGTTGCGAACCTACGTTCGAATGCGTAGGAAATGCTACTCTGCCTCTATTCGACCCTGAAAACTTTTAGTCTAATTCCACTGAATATCACTCAGAACTGAAATACATACCTGGTCATATATATTCTATAGTGACTTGTCCATAAGGTACCGACTTCAGATTACCATGGGTCGGCTAGATGAGGTACTGGTCTATATAAGAACCGGTGTAATCAACGATTGCTTAACAGTACTAGACTGCAAAAAAAAAAAACAAAAAAAACAACACTATACTAGAATCTACACCTCATCAAGACATCAGTATACTTAGGGAGCCTACCAGAAACCCTATATCATCAAAAAGGAGTGTATGTACTGGTGACAAGACAATACAATGTCCTTGAACATGTACATACAATAGTCTACTCTCTTCTGGCCACTCACCTTGACCACTGAATGTACTAATTCGATCATTTCCTCTCATAGACACACTTGTGGTCACTCCATATATCTCTCTAAGGTTTGTGGGTCACTCCATAATTCTCTCTAAGGTTTTGGTCACTTCATCATTCTCTCCAAGGTGTGTGGTTGAGCTACAGATCCTTCCAGGAGGGATTATTAGTTGTGTTACAATTAATCATTGATTCATTAGTCTATACATTAAATTAAAGTGGCTAACGCTTGCCACCGTGGAAAAGGTTCTTGAAGAACATAGCAATGGGGTCCTTGTCGTAGTCGTTGACCACCACGGTGTCGCCCAAAGCGGGCTTCTCGGCATGCACACCCAACTCGTGGTCCACCACCTCGTCCAACGATTGTACGCTGGCCAAGCGATGGTCTCTCAAGAACAAGGCCATGACAATCAAAATCACACACAAACAGAGTCCAACAATGCACATCTTTTTCTGGATGTCGGCATATGCCATAGCCACGGATCTTCTCTCGGGACTGCCCCAAACGTAAGTAGCAGCAAAAGTGAATGGGTCTCCATAAGCCGTCGTGGCTAGCGTGGTGTCAACACCCAAAGAGGCCATCTTTCTGAAGATGGTGCTGGGCATAAGCTGAGTCCACACTGCTCCGGAAACGGCAGTACCAAGAGCTGAACCAATGGAGTACGAGGCCAAATAGAGCGAGAGCACCACGGCCATGTACTCGTGGTTGGTACAGGTCTGGATCGAAAGCTGCGTGGTGTAGGTGAAAAAACCAGCACCGAAACCAAGAACGCACAAGCCTCCAATGACACCATCCTTGATGTTCTGGTGCTCAAGTCCAGTGTTGGAGCCTCTGTAGTGGTAAAGGATACCCATGGACACAAACCACGTGGCACATCCAAAGATAATGAAGGCCTTTGTTCGCTTGACCATGACAATGACGAAACCCAAAAGTGGGCCGACGATCACCGACACAAACGAGTACAAGGAGGTGATTCTGGTGGCAGCCTTAATAGAGGTGTTCATTCCCACCACCAAAACCGTGTACATAAAGTCGTTAGGCATGTACCAGATGAAGTTGATAAGACAGGCAATGACAAGAGCAGCCCACACTCCACGGTCCTTCAAAAGCGTAAATGGGATGATGGGGAACTTGGCCACTTTCCACTCCCACAAGATAAGAACAGGAACCAAGCACACTCCAACCACAAGAGGAGCGATGATGTAAGCCTGTTTCCATGCAGTGCTGGAGCTGACATAAGTAGCCGTCTTATTACCAGCAAGAGTGAAAGGTACCAAGATGAAGCCAAACACACAGATAATAAGAAGAATACCCACCACATCGATTTTCCAGAACATATCCAAAAAGATGTTTCTTTCCCTCCTCTCTTGCTTGCGTTCAGCCTTGATACGTTGCCATTCCTCGGTCTTGCAAGCCTTCCTTCTCTGGTCAACAAGACAAAGAAGCAATGGAACACAAGCAGCAGGGAAAATACCGGCCCAAATCCAAATGCCCCACGACCACGAGTGTGCTGGGTACATGGCAGTAAAGATATCACCCGAAACCCAAGTGTTAATGATAAAAGGAAGGGCAGGGATAAAAGAAGCAAACAAACGCCAGTTCAAGTTGGACATATCGGCCAAGGTCACCTCCAAAATCAACTGCACGCCCGAGTAACCGATCTGATACAACACGGCACCAGCAGCAAAATACTGGATATCATAAGCCTGCGACTCCACAACAGTTCCCACAAAGTAGAACACAATGGCCACCAAAAACAATTCCAAACGGCCAAAGTAATCGGACAATCTGGCATAGGTGGGTTGCGCAGCAGCAGCAATCACGGATCTGAGCACCGTGACCGTGGTAAACAACGAGTGCTGAGCATAAGAAGCCGTAGCGTAGACCTGGAACTGCGATCTCAATGTTCCATCCAAAGCATAGACATATGAACACACAAAGGCAGCCAAGTAGTAAGACAATTTCAAAATAGGGCGATTATACAGAGCAGTCATCAACTCGGTCATCTGAACACCATGGGACTTGGCCGTAGAGGTCATGGGAGAATTGTCCACCTGAGGAGTCATCATGTACTTGAAGAAACTCAGCACATTGGTCACACGAACAGGTTCATATTCAGGAAGCGACTTTTGGTCTTGGTACTTGGCGTGGTCACCAGAGGCCGAAGCAGTGGAGGCCAGCGACGAATGACGCGAGGCCTTTTGCAGTTTCTCGCTTTGCAAGTGGTCACTTTGAGAGTGTTCGCTTGTAAAGTGTTCGCCTTCAAAGGGCTCGGCATCTTGAAGGTGCTCAGCCTTTTGGGGATGCTCGGCGCTCATGACAAGAGAGAAGAAAGTGTGAGGAAAAAAGTGCTGATGATCAAGATATGAGATTGATTAAATAGATTTGATTGATGAGATAACAGTGCGCATCCCGAGAAAATTTTCCTCCATTCTTGCACATTTTTTTTTCCCTCTTTCTTACATATACTCCCACTTTTCGCTTTACACACATTACTTACATGGCCATAATCCCTTGGCACTGAACGTGTGCACTACTACGTGCGACGGGTCATCGTCCCCGAGGGCTCTTTAGCCACCTCCAGACCTGTTTTAGTCATGTACATTAGAAAAGAAGTAGTAGTCTAGTAATGGTCTAGTAGTAGTCTGGTAGTAGTTTAGTATTAGATTAGTATTAGATTAGTACTGTTTTAGTTAGCTGGGTACTAGTAATAGTGGAGTGCAACTTTATTACTGACTTGTGTATGATGCCGTGTAGACGGTGGGGAGCCCTGTGCCTGGTGTTTGAATGTCTGTATGCTCGCCGACTTACGCGCACTTGTGCATTGCATATGCATATGGACAATACAAGCTCGAGGCCCGAAGGGAATCTGGATGTTTGAACGTATTCCATTCTACCGATCCCTCGAGTACAATCCCAAGAACCAAGCTTTTTGTTTCTTTCTGCACAGAGAACAATGGCGGGCGCGTGCAACCTGTTAGCGGTGAGGGAGGGCTCGTAACGCCCGAACATGATTCCAGGTCTCGGAGCATGCGCGCATGCACCTTGGAAAAAAAGATTTTGCTCATCCGAACCTATTGTCCCGAACTGTCATATTCTCATCGTACCTATTGAGCGAGCCAATGCCGTTGGTTGGCCAGAAGGCACGTCAACCTCGTCCACCGTAAGCCTTGCACGGCTGTATACACTCCAGGAGTCTAATCCCAATGTCCCCAATACGAAGCCTAGCCTCTACATATACTACACTAGACTTAGTAGACTAGAGTAGACTAGAGTAGATTAGGCTACACTGAACTACCACACTTAAATAATGCACTAAACCACTACCCACACTAAACTACTACCCAAATTAAACTACTACCCACATTAAACTAAACTACTACACTACAAGGACCAAATTACCACACTAAACTACCTCACTACAGAGAACCAAATTTAATAACTCAAATACTAAATTCTTCACGTCTGTTAGACTTCTTAATTCAAAAGCTTACTAATGTGGAAATCTGAAACGCCTTGGCCAGAATCCTTCAGAAGACGCCTTCAGCGGAGGCCATCAGCATAAACTAGCAGAATTCAGCATTCGTCTGCATAAACTAGCATAAGCGTAGGACATCTCGTCAGACCCAATTTTCTTAGACGATGTCAAGTAGTAGTTTGGCGCGCCTATGCGTTTTGGCGTTTTGGCGTTCTGACGCTCTGGCGCAGGTGCATGAACGGTACCTAATGCCTTTCTCTGGCTCCGCTGAGGCCGCGTTCGGGCCTGAGTCTCACCAAATCCACCATCCTAGCGCATTCACCTCCATCCATTATACTGTCCAAAATTCCGCCCAAAATTCCGTCCAAAATTCCGTCCATTATCCTTGCATCGTCTATTTATTATTCTATTGTATTCATTATCCATTATTCTATTTTTCTATTGCTCTATTGTTCTATTGTTCTATTGCTCTATTGTTTTATTGTTTTATTATTCCGGTTCTCGGCATTCTATTCAGAATGCCAGGGGCTCAGTATTCCACTGATTATTCCAGGAAGTCATTTTCAGTATTCAGTATTCAGTATTCGTAATTAGTAGTTCGTAATTAGTAGTTCGGGACTCAGTAGTTCGGGACTCAGTCTTGTATCCTATATCCTCAGTACATCTCTAATATTCTAGTAATTCAGTCCTCAGTATTTCAGTATTCGGTATTTGGTAGTCCCAGTATTTGAGAGCTCCAGTATTCAGTATATCTCTATATTCTAGTAAGTCAGTACTCAGTATTCACAATTACAGTATATCCATAATATCTTTAGTTCTTTAGTTCTTTAGTTCTTATATCCTCATAGTACAGTCAATGAGTGCTACTCAGAGTACTTGGTGTGGGATGGATAGTCAATGACAGGTGCTTAGTGGGTGGTAAAGATCGAGTGGTCAGTGAAATATAGTGGTATAGCAGTAAATAAAAACATGGGGACCTCTATAAATCTATTAGCAGGGTACTCTAGGTATATGCTCTGGGCTTGTAAAAAATATAGAGCAGTTTCATTAAGTCTACGAAATCATCGAGAATTTAGGACTATATGGAGGTTACTAGAGTGTTAATTAAATCAGGTCATTCCACTATACCACAATGTACTACATTACATTACTACTCTACATTACACTACTACTTTATGCTACTCTATACTACACTATACTATACTACACTATACTATACTACACTATACTATACTACACTATACTATACTACACTATACTATACTACACTATACTATACTACAGTCAGTGGAATCAGTATGTAGTATTCAGCGATGGGTAGTGGTACACCAAAATGGTAATACAGAGTACTACCTAGTTTATAAGAGTATGAACTTTTTTCCTCTAAGTTCTACCTACTAATCACTTGGTAGTCAGTAGTCAGTAGTCATTAATAACAGTACCAAACCATACTGCTTGGCTACGTCTACTGACGATAGTACCGTTTTAATTGAGAGGCTTATATAGAGTAGTGTAATACCAGAGTAGTAGTAGTAGTAGTAGTAGTATAGTTGGTATACTGGCAGTATGGTTTCTATCACTTGTGCTGATTTGGGAGACATGCTATGGATAGGAGTACCACCTGGCAGAATATATGTTCACTAAGTAACACTTTATATTATACTGTACCATTTTGAACTCTCGAATCCACCATACTTCTAGACTGATCTGGTACATATATAGTGTATATGTTTTGGGTTCTAGCCAGTATAGTATAGTAGCTTACTAGAGCTATGTACTAGTATGGAAGTAGTCCCTAGTGCTACTAGTAATCTACTAGTAGTATATTACCATAGTAGTAAAATAGTCTGTGGTACAGTCTGTGACATAGTCTGTGACATAGTCTGTGGTGAGTAGTACTGCAGTAGTAGCAGTGAGTATTGAGAGTACTGTAGTAGTACTTGAGATCATCGACACTTACCTGATTGGCTAGACTCTGAATTCTGGAGGAGGTCTTTTTTCCGGAAGCGTGAATCTCCCCATTTTTTCACCTATTCTCTTCTGCACCACTTGTAGCATGGCATATACCAATGTCAAGATGGGAGCCTGCACATCGTTGCGCTGTGCGATTCGAACTGGGTTTCCACTTATCACCTCCACCTCGATGTAGTTGCCCTTACGTACATCTGCAAGCATCGAAGGGGCATAGTACTCCCCATCCTCACAGCGGATCATCTTCTCCATGGCCTCCTCGGGCAACTGTATGCCGTCCGACTCGGCTATGGCCAATACTTCTTTCATGGCCGCACGCACCAATGAGTCCGTGCCCCCGAAGATCTCCAACCGGCCCACATCCACATTGGTCAATGCACAGATGGAGTTGAGTGTGGCATTGTATATGAGTTTATTCCATCGACTATACCGGACGTTTTCGTCATATACACATGTGTTCTTTTCTGTTTGGTAGAGCTCTACAAAAGTGCGCGCACACTTCTGCTGGGCCTCCATCGGTAGGTTGGGGTTTTTGAAGGCCCCTATACGAAGCGAATCTGTACCCACATGTTTAATTGTGCCGTTGAAGTTAGTGGAGGAAATCATAGAGATTCCACTCAATACGATGTTGGAGGGGTACCGCTGGAAGTAAGGCGTTTCAATGTCAATGCCATTTTGGAGGAGCACTATGGCTGTATGGCCCTCACTGACCACGGGCGAAATGGCCTCGTCCATGGAGAAGATGTCGGGGGTGTTCTTTGTGCACACTACCACGTAGTCGTATGTGCCCATGGAAGCCGCTTGCTCAATGCTGGCTGCTATTTTGTTTGGGACGAACGATTCGATCACCCCATAGTCCACCGACTCTATGCGGTAACCCGACTGTTGCACCAGATGGTAGTCGGACCGGATCACCGTGGTGATGTCGACGTTTTTGTTGAGCCCAAGCGTGTATGATGCAATTGTACCCACTCCGCCCGAACCTATGAGAAGCACCGAAAAAGTCATTGGTTGATGGAAAAGGCTGGGGCCCAGGGCCCTCTTATATACCCAGGAACTTTGAGTCTGTGCGTTGTATACAGGCGGTCGCAGGGTTGATTTACAGCACCTTATCTTGCGTGCATGCATGTCGCGCTTACTTCCTTATGGAGCTAGAACTAGTCACCATGGGGCCCAGTCTCCAAGAGTAGCGCACTTTCAACGACCGCGGTCACATGACACACATACAACATTAGACGGTGATGTTTCACTACAATGTTTCAGGTCGTTGAAATGTGCAGTCCCCCCTCTGGTCTAGCCCGTACCCCTCTCCCACCTTTCGTCACATTCTCCCCTCCACCTCCTTTAAATCCAACGTCCCCCCACCCCACCCCACCCCTCCTCCCTTCGGTGTACTGATGTACACTAGTCTTCTCAGCTGCCCCACACTGGTGCGTAGATAAGCCCTGCTGATATGGATCACATGTTCCATACTCTAAACGGACTCACGTTCGAGACCGTCAAACAGACCAGTATACCCGTTGGAACGCAGGTGCCCACGTGTAAAACAAGCCGCTTCTTGGGAGCCAGAGCCAGGTCTACCAGTGGGTGTTTCCGCTGCCGCAAGAGAAGGTATGTACTGTCTAATTGATGGGATGTTTTGGGAGGGAACATGAGAGAGAAATACTGAGAGAAGAATACTAATTTCAGGAAAAAATGTGACGAGGTCCACCCCGTGTGTGCCCGGTGCAAGAGTCAAAATGATGTTTGTATATGGCCCGAGAAGACCAAAGGGTCACGGGTGGAGAAGCCCTCAGTAGGACCCGAAAATCGGAATATTTCCGAAACTCTTGATATTTCCAAAACTCTTGATAATTCTGAACCTCAAGGAAGGCCTGATATCAAAAGTGTGGGTCTGGAGAATATGGCCCCGGTCAAAGATGAAAATACTTTGGAGGATCTAAACTTATTCTTCAACCTTGATTTGGTGGTGCACGACATGAACGAGTTTAAAAACGACTTGGCCAATTTCCAGATGGAATTGTGCGACCAGGAAGCAGAGAGTGAGCCCGCAATTCCCATGAGTGCAGCTCAAATCATACAACTCTATCCCACAGCCAGCTTTGAGGTTTCGGACTTTAGTCATGCTTCCAGGTTGGAGTCCCAGGGCCTCGTGTACCTTGAGTACTACCAGAAAGAGTACTGCACATTTGTATCGATTGGGTTGGAGTCGCTGAACTACTTTGCATTGACGTTCTTGGGGCTTGCCAAAACAAACGACAGTATAGCGTATGCCTTGGCCGCATGGGGAGGTTTTTATCTTGAGCTTCGGAAGGAGAAGAGTGACTTTGCTGGGCCCTGGAGGTACATGCAGGAGGCTGCCAAGAGTATGTGTCAGCAAGTGGGGCAGAATTTGCAGCCCAGAAACAAGGAGCAGATCTTGTATCTCTTTGCCTTCTACCTCATTTTTATAGGCATGGAGGTGTGTACTGGGGATATCAGAAACTGGCGAAGCTTCATGTCCCAGTGCGCCCGGCTCTTGAGATCATGTGGAGGTCTCTGTGCAGTCAGCAATATGTTTGAAAGGAATAACGATATCCAGTGGATGATCCTGGACTTTGAGTGTCACGATATCGTATCGCTGAAGGCCCTAGCTTCAGGACCCATATTCTCCATACAGGAATACGAAGCAGCCTTGGACCGAGGCTTATCGTATGGTATTGACCCTTTGCAGGGCATAGTGAATCCGCTATACAAGCTCATGTGTTACATTGGTAGTACCAAGGCTGAGCTCAATGAAGATAGGAAACGCATTGAACTGCTTATTCGAAATGGTGGTTCCCAGGCCAACGAGATGCGTACTACACACTACGAAAAGGTGCAGAGCAAAGTGGAGGACTTCACTCACTACATCGACACGTGTCAACCCCAAAGTCACCACATGGCTCTTCTTGATACTATTCACAACGAGAAGGTGCTACATTTGCATTTGTTTGATCTCTACCGGTACGTGTGTAAGATCCAATTAGCCACGGCCATCGAGAGACTCCCGCCCAAAACCGTCCGCATCCAACATTTGCTTTTGAAGAGCCTTGGACTCATAGACATTTTGCTGAAGACCCGTTTCAAAGTACTGTTGTCGTTGCTGTTGATGGTCTGTGGCATGGCATGCACTACGGCCTACGACAGAGCGCAGATGATAGAGCGGTTTCGCCTGCACCGCAAACAATACGAATTGGGCAATTTACAGCGCATCGAGGAGACGCTCACGGAAGTATGGAACCTTAATCCTACGGGAGATACCTGCATAGACTGGGCCGACTATGTGGGTGAAAAAGGCTGGCACTTATATCTTGGCTAATGGATGGTATAATCCCCGCGCATAATCTGGGACCTTATCTTGGCCCCACACAGGTCATGCAGGAGCGGACCGTGTTTCATGGTTGGTTCATGGAGAACCGGATGCATGAAAAAAACTGGCATGAAAAAGGACCTGAAACACAACATGTCTATTATTTTCCTTAACATGATTTCAGGCTTGAATGTCTCCATTTGTGCATGAATAGGCAAGTGGTGGTCCCTATACAATGTTGTTAATAAGCATTAATGCAAAGCTTTATGCGGCTAAAACGCATTATGCAGTATAAACGTGACGGCGGAAGTGGAATGCCAAGCGCTCAGAGAAGTATAAAAGCAGCCCATTCCGCCCCTCCTTTTACCTTTTTTACTACACATAGTTTAAATACAACTAACGTTTTTATAAATATTTTTTAGAGCTAAGTTCTTTTAATTCTTTACAATGTCGGACGCATCCATTCACTCCATTGTGAAGGAACAACATGCCTATGTCAAGCCCGAAATGGTGGCCAAGGACTTTGCAAGAACTTACCCCACTCCTCCACAGGACCTGTACCAGAATTTCATTCTGACAATGGGCAGCATTTTCGGGTGTTGTGGAGTGTTTTGTTTCTTGTGCGAAAACCCTTACAAAACAGTGGATCAGGGTGAGGTGGGCTTGGTGCAAACTTTCGGTGCCTTGTCGCGGACCATCGAGCCCGGCACGTCTTACGTTAACACATGGTCAGAGAGCTTGACCCGGGTTAACATCAAGATCAACACCAGAGAGCTTCCTCCCCAATCATGTTTCACCAGAGATAACCTTTCGGTGCAGGTAACCTCTGTTGTTTACTACAACATCATTGACCCTCAGAAGGCCATCTTCTCCATTTCCGATATCCACTCGGCCATCAACGAGAGAACGCAGAATACCATGAGAGATGTGATTGGAAACCGTGTTTTGCAGGACGTGGTGGAGAAGAGAGAGGAGATTGCTGAGTCCATTGAGGCTATTATCTCCAAGACTGCTGCCGAATGGGGTGTCAACATCGAGTCCATTTTGATCAAGGACCTTACGTTGCCTCCTTCCGTGCAAGAATCGTTTGCAAAGGCCGCAGAGGCCAGGCGGATCGGAGAGGCCAAGATCATCAACGCCAAGGCCGAGGTGGAGAGCGCCAAGCAAATGAGAAAGGCTTCGGATATTTTATCTTCGCCTGCAGCCTTGCAAATCCGCTACTTAGATGCATTGCAGAATATGAGTCGGAACCCGGGTACCAGGGTAATCTTCATGCCTAGCGCAGATTCCATTGAGAAGATTGTGCACTCTCAGCAGAGGCCCAATGCCAACGGCACGGCCACCCAGCCTGCGGATGGTTTTTCCCATCATAGCGAGAGACAAATGATTGACAACTTGCTGATGCAAGAGGCCCTTCGAGACGACTAAACCTTATACAGATTGTTAGTTGTTAGATGCAGATGCAGATGCAGATGCAGATGCAGATGCAAATGCAGATGTCATGTCTGATAGTTAATGTCTGATTGTTTGCAATTCTTAAATTTACACATGCCAAATTGTGAAATGTCAGCACATGTCATATTCTCAGCGTGTGTGGATTCTCAACATGTCAAATATCAGCATATCTGGATTCTCATAATGTCATATTCTCAGCGATTTTCAAATTTCAGCATGCCAGAGATTGTCAGTAATTGTCAGCATATTGTCAACACATTGTCCTATTATATCGTTCCAACCATTAATCAGACTGTTATATACTAGTACCCCATAATATTGTTACTATACTCGTCATACTGTATTAATAGTTACCAGTACCAGTACCAGTACCAGTAGCACTACACTGAGCACTACGCTGAGCACTAATATTAATGCCAGTATGTATGCTCACATGATCTATCCACATCTTACCAATTCTTATTCCTTATCTCTAATTCCTAATGAGTAATCCCAAAACACTCCGACTACTACTTTACTGGTAGTTATAAATAGTCCCTAGTATTTTTTCCCCTTTTTATTAGTATTAATTTTGGTGTGCACCCGACTGCTACACTTCTCAATATCCAGATGTATATCTCTCAGTATTGCTGGAAACTGACACCTGGTGGAGAAATTAAAAATAGATACAGATCAAAAGCCCAAACAAAAAGCCCAAACAAAAACCCAGACCCCCCGAAACAAACACAAAACTGAAACAAACACAAAAACAAAATAATTTAAATATTTAAACCTACCCCCAACTCCCCCACTTATTATTTCTCTGGTCCGCAGCACATCCCCATTATGCAACAGCTGCCTTCCTTCGGCCCCAGCTATCAAGCATAATTTCTCGCGCGAACCATATCCTCCTGCAGAATTGCATTGTTCTGTCTACTGATCCCACACTCCCAAACAGCACATTCACCTAACCGTGTACCCCATCACCGCAGGCCTAGATCCCGTTGCTTCTTTTCTCTTCTCCAAGAGCATACCGTCGCCAAACCCCTTGTCCAAGCACATCTAGCTGCAGAGACAGCATTCTTCCAGGGTCTCCTGCTTCCCAAGCCTCGTCATAGCCAACGCTCCATCCATGGACCCTAATACCTTCTGGACAAGCCAGGCGCCGCCCCAAAGCCAGATGGGCACCCAGGCGCCTCCCACGGTGTTTTTTGGCAACCAAACACCGGCCCCGAAAGCCCCTGTATCCAGGATCCCTCCACCTTCCAGAATCCCCTCGGCCTCCAGCTATAGACACACCAACACTTCGTCCGACAGTATACCCCAGCATGCAGACGCCACAAACACTATCCCTTTATCGCTCAAGGCGCAGCAGTTGACGCTAGAGGAGTCCAAAACTTACATGCGGTGGTACCTGGACATCTTGGCCCGTACCAACTCACGGACGGTGTCGATCCTGGATGTGTATCAGTTCTTGAGCAACTTTAAGATCTCGGCTGCTATCAAGGAGAAGACCAACCGCATCTTTGCCAAGTTGTTGCACCTGCTCAATATTGGCGAGTTTTTCGCCTTACTACGCCTTATATCCCATGCTCTCCAGGGCCGTGAACCCGACCGTGCGCTCATTGCTATTGATACCAGTGTGCCTACGCCGCCATCCATTCTTTCCAAAAAACGGCTAAATGACGATACCGAGGATGACGAGGCCGAGCCTGATCCTGGGTCTAGCGATACTCCATCCGCACAGCTCGACTTGGATCTGTTCACGCAGTTCATGTTGACCGGAGAACGGCCGGACGAGAAGAAGACCAAAAAACGCCTGAAAAAGCTTAAAAGCGTCAAGTTCTCCGACCAAATCGTTACCGACATCAAAGCTGATGCATCCGTATATGACTACAACGAAAATTCCGACTACTTGCTGATGGATCAGCTCATGGACCGAATGAAAAACAAAACTTCGCTCGCCGTGCCGTTCGAGCCGCCCGTGGTGTCTTCGCCCGATCCCGAGGAGAAAAAGCTCCTTAAGGAAATGGAGCCGCAGATCAACCACTTCCAGAACCTCAACTCCGTGGACACCATCCTGGTGGACGGAGTCCCTTCAAGCATTCATTTGGGCGCCAACTCCAGCTTCAGGCTGCCCCGAGAACTACTGCCCCAGCCACAGTACCTCAAGCCCAACATGACGGGCCCGGCACAAATGGCACTGATGGGCTACGACAAACAATCACTGGGTGACTGGAACAACTTCCTTCAACCCAACATCACTGGGCCTGCAGACATGGCCCGTCTTCTCTCGCCATCTGCAGAACCCCAGCCTGCCATATCTCTCCAGTCATTTTCGGAGCAGATGACGGGCAACACCCTTGCAAACACATACCAAAACTCCGCCATTGGAGCCGGGTCTGTCGGAAATGTGAACCCTGATCCTGGAAACCTGTTTGCTCCGCAAGCACCCAACCAACGGCGGTCTCGATCGGTGTCGCAGCCTAGTCCCTTGAACAATACGGGCGATGGATCGCTTTTCCCGAACCAGTATAGCTTATACGACCGGAGCTCAGGCCAAAATGGTGTTTCCAGCCCAGGACCGCCAGTTCCACCCAGAATCACCTCCGAGCGGTCCCCCAAACCGGCACCACCTCCTCCACCAAGGTCCAGAAGAACTGCAAGCTCGTTCTCGGCCATGGGACTGGAACAAGGACCTCCCCTCCCTGACAAAGTACCCAATCAGGTGTACCAAAACACCGAGAGCAGCTCTAGCACAGCCAACATCTTGGACGATCTAAAGGCGCTACAGGAAGAGGTGGACCGTATCAGAGATATGTCGGGGGGTTTTTAAAAGGCTTAATAGCTTATTGATATCTGGGATGCACATAGATTACATATACATCATAACAGTCCAGGTCACGACTAGCGCAACCACTTAATCGTCTAGTGATTCTGAAGCCTTCTTCATGGTGGCTATGCGGACCAAAGGTGCCAACGAAGACACATCGTCGCTCTCCAAGATGAACTTATCCTCAAGCAACTCGGCCGCAGTGCCTCGCTTGTTGAAGTCGACTTGCAAGCACCAGGCCAAGAACTTCTTAATTTCGTAACTCAAGGCCTCGGGCTCCTTCAATCTGGGGGTACCGTTGGTAGCAATCAAGTACAAGGCCCTCAAGGGTGTTTCGTTCAAGTAGGGAGGTTCTCCTTCAATCATCTCAATCACCATGATTCCCAACGACCAAATGTCCACCTTGGGGCCATACTCTTTCCTGGAAACCACTTCCGGAGCCATCCAATACGGAGTGCCCACCATGGTTGTTCTCTTCAAGTTGAGCTCGTTGATCTGCGCACAGAACCCAAAGTCCGTCATCTTGATGTGACCTTCGGTGTTGAGCAAGATGTTATCCGACTTGATGTCTCTGTGAATGACACCCTTGCTGTGGAGAAATTGTAAACCATTCAAGGTTTCACGGCATACGGCTCCAATCTGACCCTCGGTCATCACACTGTGTGTGACTATCTCTGTTAAAGACCCACCCTCCATGTACTCCATCACCACCCATAGCTCCCCTTTAAGAAGATACGAGTCGATGTAGTTGACGATGTTAGCGTGCTGGCTGTCTTTCATGACGAGGATCTCGTTGATGATCAACTCCTTCTTGGGCTGCTGCTCCAAGTTCATCTGCTTGATGGCCACCACTCCATTGGATGTGAGCGACCGTGCAATGTACACTCCGCCCGAGGCACCCTGTCCAATTTTCTTCAACTCTCTGTAGAATTCTTTGGGGTTACCTTCGGAGCAGATCTCTTGAAGTTTCAGTACCACCTGCCGATTCTTGCGCTTCTTCTCTTCACGCTTCTTCTGCGCAATGAGTGCAGCCATCTTGGCATCACGTACTGGTTTCTGGGCCGGCTTATCCTCTTCAGGTCTGGCTTCCTTCACTTCCTCAACTTCCTTAGGTTCCCTGGCTTCCTTGTTTTCCTTGACCTCCCTAGATTCTTTGATTTCCCTTTCTTCAACCTTGGCTGGGGCCTGTGGTTCGGGGGTGTCAACAGTATGGATTGGTGTCCGAGGAGGAGCACCTGGTGGAGGCGGAGGAGGTCTGTGGGACTTGAAATCGAAGGAGCTAAATTTGTGCACCGAGGCAATGGGAGCAGTGGAAGAACCAGGCGGAGGGTTCTGGATTTTTGCGGCTAGCGAAGTGTTATGAGACTTAGATTTGGGGATAGAAGTATGGCTTGAATTGCCTTGGCTCGTTTGGAGGTACTTGGGTAGCTGTGGAACTGTATCGTCGCGGATAATTTTCATGGACTTGTTGGATTTGGTTGAGAACGACCGCCGCGTCAAGGAGCTTTGTTTCTTCAATGAAGCATCAGATACGCTGATGGTGGAAGAGTTGGACGCCGGTGGTTTTGGCGCAGGGCGGCTCGGGATGAATTGTCCATCGAAACTAGAATTGGGTGTGCCATATACGCCCTGCAGGTGTAGCGAGGTATTGTAGCCCGAGGAGCTCTTCGGAGGGGAGGCAGCAGTAGACGAATTGGTTCTTACTCTCTGCGCCAAGATATTATCTCCATCCAGGCCATCGGACCCCGTGGCAGTTGTGCTTGGGGATGAAGCTGCTGTTGGTGGAGAAGTACGCTTCATTTGACTTCCGGTCAAATGTCCACCCTGCTCAACCTGTTTGAATTTCTTAAACGCATTGTCATCAGCATTTTCACTGGAGTCTTGGTAGAAAGCCACAATGTCCATCACAGCTTGAGGGTGCTGTTCTTGCTCTCTTTTGGATATACCACTTGCACTTAACAACCTCTCCCACTCTATAGGAAGACCCGTGTACGAACCATCATCGTCTATTCCAACATGCGCCACGTGCTTGGCATTGAATGGCGTACTAATTTTCATGCTGAGCTCGGGAGATGACGGAGGGAGATTGTTCAGCGAGTAGTTCTTGTTCTTACCAAACATGGAGCTGAGCACACCTTTGACCCGCGACGTGCCTTTCTTCTTGGTTGAGTTGGCACTCGAGAGCCTGCTTGGTGCCTGAACCAGGACATTGATGGAGTTGCCCGTAAAAGAATTGTTCAGGTCCAATACGGGCGTCACGTGCGACGTTTTGTTGTATGCGATCGGAGGAGCAGGTGGGGTGTTGGTAGTGGCAGGTGCAGTCTGCGATCTTCCTGGCGTCCGCAACACTGTCAGAGTGGAAAAGTTTCTGGTGGAGCTTTGACTGGGTGTTCTTTCCGGCACTTCGATTGCAAAACTCTGTAAGGCTTCGTTGGAAGGAGCCAAATATTCCACATATTGGGGAGACTGCGCCGACTGACCTCGTTTGGGCGTCTTGATCTGGCTATAGGGTGCTCCAGCATTAGAGCTGTTTCTAGAATGAATCAGCGCCGAGGACTTCTCCTCTAGACTGCTATTATCCAAGATTTTCTCGATGTCAACTGCAGGCTCCAATTCCGGCTTGGGCACGCCCGGATCAAGCATGGACTTAAACTGTGTAAGGTCAGGTGAGTGGAGATAAGGTCTTGGGAAGTGTTCGTCTTTCATAAGGAGATCTCCACGCATGGGGATTTTCAATGACTCATTGTCTTGGGCTGACGGAAGGGACCTGGGGGCTCTTGGAGGAAGATCAGAGTCCGTGTTTTCATGAGAAGCGACCAAGTCCAGGCCAAACTGGTTGTTTGAGTCAGTCATTTCGGTTCCAGCTACTTGTGAGGAGCCCTGTCGAGCCAGAACCGGGGCCACTTCAGTTTCAAGCGAGCCTGCGCCAATACTGGCATTGTCTTTGATTTCTGAAACAAGCGGCGACACAGCTAGTCGCGCGTGGTGGGATTCAATGGTATCGGAGGGGTAAACATCGTCTATTTTCAAGCCTGTGAAGTCATAAGTGCCAGGCATTCTTGGAAGAGCCGAGGGAGAAGCCAGCATGTCGGCCAAGAGGTCGTCCGAGGATCTGTCTTCATTGTTCAATTCAGCCACACTATTGTTTTCTGGAAAAGCATGGGCGCTATGATTATCAGAGACTCTCCGACTGCTGTGGGTATCGGAAACAGAGCGACTTTGATTTTCCGAAACAGAACGACTGGGGTTGCTGGAAACCGTACGGCTGTGGGTTTCAGACGCAGCTCGACTAGGGTTCCTGGAACCAACACGACTGGTAAAAGTCTCAGATACAACACGACTGATAGGGTCCTCAGAAATAGTTTGGCTGGAACACCTCTCGGAAATAGCATTACTGCTACGGGAATTGGCCCTGGAAAAGGCCCTGTGAAGCTCAGAAACAGGCAGTTGTGGAATAGGGGGAATGGCCAGGAGGTCTGGCGTTTCCACATGAGGCTCGGGTCCGCCAGCATCATAGTGAGGCGTGGTAGGAGACATTAAGGAGAGTCTTTTGTACAGTGTCTAAGGGAGCGGTGGCCAAAGCGAATAATAGGAGTAAGTCAGACACGATAAGCAGGAGGTGGGCTCGCAACTGGAGGGGAAGAGGGAAACTGGCAAGCACAGACACGGGGGAACAGGTGCAGGGACAATAACCGTATAGTACAAAGCAAGAGCGGGACAGACGAAGACGCTGGGAAGGGAAGAATGGACGGAGGGCTTAAAGGTGTTGTTATTGTAGTGAGGTTTTAGTTGAAGTATTTTCTTTGAGCGACCCGCGGGTGGTGTGCAGGAGCACCTCTGGAGCGGATGCATGGCCAATACAATAGGCATTTTGTGAGGTGCAGAGATGCAGAGGTTCTGGAAACGAAATCAGGCAGGCAAAGACAGATTAGGATTTGTGAAGGTTGGAGGTGGAGGCAAGATGTTCTTCTTTTTTTTACGTTTTTAGACGGTTAAGGTAGCGTGTGCAGGCCCACAGAGACGACAGAAGAAGCAAATGCAAAAAACGGGTGTTTTTGCAGCGGTGCTCATGGCAGGCCCGGGAAAAAAAAAACCGAGCAGATTGGCTATCCCAGGTCACTACCGTTAGAGGTGGAATATGGAACAAACGTGAACAACACTGTAGGGCTTCTTAAGAGAGGTCGCATGCAGTCAGATCCAGGAATCTTGCAATGCTATTGGGTACAGTACATACATGGCGCAGAAACCTTGGGGCTAAGGTAAATAGGGCCATAAAAAAGCTAATGGAGCGGGGATTTTCCCCACACCTTAATTAGGAACCGCAGCAAGCGAGCCTGTGAAAACCCGAGCTTTTTGAGTTTAAATACCAGAAAATCACCCCATGGTTCCCTGTGCGGACTGTGTATAAGGCGTCGTCCACAGCACCGCGCGTGAAGAAAATCTTATGTACTGGCGAACAAACCCGTGGGGCCGCGCTAAAAGATCGCCGGTTTTTAGCGTGCTTACAGCAAGGCACAGTAGCCTCACTAAATGCTTAGTGGGCCCAGCAAGCACTCCGTCCATACCAAAGCAAAACCATTCCGGAGCAAGCGTGGACATGTGGGCGGGGGCTCAAGACTATAAACTAGGGGGGAAGGGGGGGACAAGTTCCATCACGTGCTTAAATTTAAATAGCAACCTTAAATCGGGAACAATGGCCTATGTTCAAGGCATACTTTTACGACCCATATTGTCTTGCATGATTGAAGTGATTTCTTGGCTCATCTCGGTAGGTGTAGATCTGTTTATCCGATGAGCTGGCTTTATTTTCTAGACTACGATATATGGACATGAAACCGCGCGAGAAATGCACCGTTGCATATAGAATAATTCCCTTGTAAAACTATGGCCTAGTTGGGTTCCGCACGACTTTATTACTAAGCTAAATTCTCTAAACCCCTTACTCATACCGATTTCTCTGAAGCATACTTCATGGGTATTTGGTAAATTTAAGTATATCATAGCATTCTGTACAGTTCTTTTTAGTACAGTAAAAAAAAAGTACAGTACTACTTTAGTACTATAGTGCTGTGGTGCTGTAGTGCACTAGACAGTGGAGTAGACACCATGGCAACGGCCAGCAGAGTTATGAAATAGATAACAATGTACGATAATCCTGGATACCTGCACAGTAACGAAGTTAGGCTTGTGCAGTATTAAATTTTTACTGGTGACCCATTAACGAAGCCTCAAGTATCTCTTTGAACCATTAGTATAATCAATGGACACCAACATAGGACATTCTTTTAGGCCCACACTTTATAGCCCTTTATAGACTCCAATTAAGACTCACTAACTAAACTAATATTAATACCAACTAGTAGCTGGCCCTAATGGGTTGGAGTAACTAGTAGTTTGGTATACTGGTATATAAAATAGTGGGAACAAATAAGGCTAGTAAAGGAGTAAGTAGTAAAGTACTAAGTGGTCTGGACTAATGGAGTAGGTACAGGTGGAATAATCATTTTCATCTTCTTTCTAAAAAAAGAGAGATTTATTAGTAGAAATACTATATATAAGAATATACTAAAGTAGACAGACTAGTAGACTTGCCCAAATAAATCACTGGGATATACCAGATATACTAGGTTAGGTTTTAGATCCACTTTAGTCAGGGTTGTACCCATAGAGGTATTATGAAACCTACTCAGTCTAATCCTAAAAATGGTCAGAAAGACCCTCCTTTTGTAATAATTTGTACTACCACCATAACAGTACTATAGCTACTAGTCCACCATAGTATACCACTATACACTACACTATACACTACACTATACACTATACACTATACACTATACACTATACACTATACACTATACACTATACACTATACACTATACACTATACACTATACACTACACTACAAGTCTCCGTTGATGAACAGTCTTGTGTGAATATGAATTGCCAAGATAAAAAATCATGGCCAAATTCAATGATGACTCAGTGACGACTTCAATCATGGCATTTCAGGGGTTGTTCTTTGCAGAAGGCAGGTCCTGCCAACTGTATATTCTCCATACTTAACTCCATATTCTCCATACTTAATACTCCATGACTAGAAGCTATACTCCGTACTATCACTATGTACTATGTACAGTGTACTCTGTACTCTTTCCTTAAGTCATACTTGTTACTATCACTGTGTACTATCTCTTGAGTTACACTGTGTTCTTATACTAAGTACTATACTCTGTTCTTATACTCTGTACTATACTCTGTTCTTATACTCTGTACTATACTCTGTTCTTATACTCTGTTCTTATACTCTGTACTATACTCTTAATACTCCATACTCCATACTCCATACTTAATACTCTCCATGCTCTATCCTCCATCCTCTCTATACTATCCTCTAGACTCTACTTACTCTTTAACGTTGAATAAGTTAAGCGTACTCAAGAGGCTTCTGACTATCTATATTCTGTAATCGTGTCTCCCTTCATACTCTACTAGTACTGTAGCAGCACTAAACCAGCCCAGTCTAGACCAGTCCAGACCAGCACCGTAGTTCAAATGCACAGTCACTTGGCCAGTCTTATAGTCAGTACCTCAGTTCAGGTAGACAAAACACAATACACCTTTAGTTGGACTAGTAATCATCGAAAACTCACATACTATTACTCATCCTAGTCCAAGTAATACTACTGGCACTATTGGCAGAGACCTCATACTCAGGCTACCCAAAAAGCTACCATTTAATCTGAAGCTATAATAATGAGTCTAAAGAAGAGGCTACCATATTAAGGTAACAAGAGGCTAACTAGAAGCTAAACAATATATAATGGAAACGGTTCGACTTAGTAGAAAACCATGCCATTGTCAGAGATAGATAGATCCACTCCGGATAATGTAGGGTTTCTCAATGGCATAATTCTCTATGGTCATGGAGTCCCTTGCACCAAGTTAAATTTGGACAAGAAAATGAAGCTTCAAGATGGACCCTATTATTCATGCATGATAACCCACACAGATGAGTATTTTATATACCAGGGAAATTTAAATCGTGCGAAGGTGGATATCTTACCTCTGGCTTTACGATAGAGTAAGTGGATTTCCCTTGGATGATGTATTTTTGCTGGAAAAGGAATGAGCTCCTCTTTGCTGACTATTTTACTTTACCTAAACCATTCACCCCTAAGATTTATATAGATTTGTTAGATTTTTGTTGTTATGTCAAGTACTCTGTTTAGTATGTTTTTTTTGTTGATGATTCCCCCAGAAAAAGGAATCTGAGCTATTTAAGTATTTGACAACGGCGTCGCCTAGTCAACGGGTGTTGCTAGGTGCAAAGGGGGAGAACTCTCCACATTCCCTCCTGGTACCTTGGGTTTATCGCATTCCCTTTTGGCTGTACAATGATTGTAGAGGTGTGGCACAAAGTGAAATGGTTATTGTTAGGATTAGACAACGTAGGCTTAAAATACTAAAATAGGTAGAGCACTACCGAAGGTGGATCTAACAGTTTCTATTTGATATCCTACTATTGTTAGGTATATATGTATTTCTTCATTTTCGTTTAGCTTTATAACTTGGTAATTTATTTCACTAGAGAGTCTATGTTATATAAAAATAAAATTCGCCAGGTATACACAATTATTTATCTTTTATATAAGTGTATTATGGTAGATCTATTTCTACTATTATATATTTCTACTATTGAGCTGGTTGAACATGGAAACGTCCTCAGTTGAAGGGTTCTGTAGACCCAAGCCAATTCTTCAGACCCTGACAAGATGAGCCGAACCCACCCAATAACACTGGAAATCCATCATCTGATAATGGTAACAAATAATGGTGATATTAAAAAAAGCCGAACGATTATGGAAGCATATGTTTGAGTCTGAAGATACAAGAGTCTGAGATACAAGAGTGTGATGAAGATATGATTAGGCCAGATGAACTCCTCTCAGAGGAATGAATATACTGTATAATCATGTTCTAGTTCACCTAATGATGATAACTTGTATTATCTCTATACCTGAACTTTGCCATTCTCATTTTGACTTATAACTTTACTTCTAGCTATCTTTACTTCTAGCCATCTTTACTTCTAGCCATCTTTACTGCTAGCTATCTTTACTTCTAGCTATTTTGGCTTACAACTACTTTGACTTCTAGTTATTTTGACTCGTGCTACTACTTACTGTGGAATCTGCTATCCCTACGATAAGCTTCTCTTTCTGAGTCCCATTTATTAATCCCACTTATTACTGACTGATTTCACTGATGACCTCTGAGATGCTCATTCAATGAGTTTCAATGGCTAACGCGCGATTGACGCACACGAAAAAGAAATCAAGTCCAGAGTGAGTATTAGAGTTTTGACCCCACAAAATTGATCTACTAGAATTAGTGAGTAGTAGCACCAGGTTCTCCATTCTTACGCTTCCACATCCACTTCATCAGTAGCCAACCCAAACGCAGATCCAGTTGCAATTCCAAAAAAAAAAAATAAATAAAAACCTTATTATATACATTGCCAAGCATACACTCTCCCCCACACCACCATTAAGAAATCCAAAAAAAAAAAATTATACTTTTTAGTACTATACTTTTCAATGTTTGTATGGCGCGTGCGTAGCAAATGGTGCTGGTGAGTAATGGTAGTTTTTCCTGGCTCAACGCACTGCACATACCCATCCAACCAAGTGCGACCTGAAGACTCGTCGCCCAGATACACCTCCACTACTTCTGACTGTATGTTCGAATACCCGTCACTGATGGTATCACTCGTCACGTGAAGCTACCTTGTATAATATGTGACCCAAATGCTTGATTTCTTCTGTCTTCTGTGGCTTCCTCCACTTGTTACCCCATCCATACTAACCTCAGCAACCATGTCCGACCAGCAACTCGCTACCCCAGCATCTCAAAACTTGTTAAATGATAAGGTATGTATCAACAGGCTTTCTTTTCTTGCAACTACTAACCTCCAGTGGGACATTGTCTTGTCCAATACCTTAATAAAGACCTCGTTGGGCTTTGGCGGAGGTGTGTTGGCCTCGGTGTTGTTTTTCAGAAGAAGAGCGTTCCCTGTATGGGTCGGAATCGGCTTTGGCTTGGGAAGAGGCTACTCTGAGGGCGATGCCATCTTCAGGTCCAACGTGGGCGTGAGATCCTACAAGGCCTGATGTATAGATGCATATAAATAGAAGCAAGAACACTCCGTTAATCTGTAGCCACCTCATGAGACTTGCCAAACATCGGCTTCTGTTCCATGGTCTGCCATTACTGGCTCCTCATCTTCCTCAACTCTCTGGCCTTGATGGCCGCATATACTATGGCAAGGCACGACTCAAACAACTTCATGTTGACCCGATGGCCCTCATCCTTGACCAACTCCATATCGAGAAATTCAGGCACCTTAAACGATTTCAACGAATCGAATGCAATAGAAGAGCCGGACGAGTTCTCTCGGCTTGGGTTCCTTGGGGAAAGTGGAGAAACCATGGTCTTTCCACTACCTTTGGGCCGTTCATAATGAATGGCCTCGATCAACCCCAAAAACTCCCGGTAGAGAATTCCAGGATGGACAGCAGAATGCGAGCAGTTAAACACGCACAATTCAAGCAACACTGTCCGGGTGATCCGGTTCACCCGTGTGGTGTTTGTATGGAAGTTTTGAATCCGGGAAAGGAAGAACCCAAAGAGCGAGCGCCGGTTGGAGAGCCGGATGGCACACTCCTGCTCCATCCGTGACTTTTCTTGGATCTCCTTGAGACTCTTGGCAAATTCTTGCTCGAAAGACTCACTGTTATCGACAAATTCAAAGATGGCCTGCCGAAGGTTCTGGGTGCTCTCGGGCTCCACCTCTGCTCCCATTTCACAAGACTCGTAGAACAAGCCCATGACCAAGTCAAACCGCCCACCTTTCAAGGTTTCCTCAATGAAGTACCACACCACCAGCTCTTCTTCGTCGTCAAACAAGTTTTGCCCGAGAATATTACCGAAGAGAGCAAGGCGGCAGTTGACAGCCTCAGCAATAATGGAGCTCACCAGCGAATTCGATGGGACTATCTGCAACAACCGTATGGACATAAAGAGGAGAGTCTTCCAACTCTCCACCAGCTCTAGAAACATGTGGAACAACGATAAGGAAAATTCACTGATAGGAGTGGGTTTAAGGATTTCACAGTAGAACTGAAACTTCCATGAGTCATCAAAATCCTCTACTTTTGCACTTCCCCACGCCGTCTTCTGCCTCAAGACACTCTTCAACGCCAGAACCAGACGAGTCAAGCCAGGCAAAGAGATACATTCGGCCACGTATCCATGGCACAGGGACACATGCTCCACAAAAAAATCAAGTGGAGCAAACGACTCGTGGAGCTCGTTAAACTCAGTAATAAACACCTTATTCAGTCTGATAGCAGAGACAAACAAATCATTGATGCGTCTATTCTCATGTTCCAACAATGCAGGCCATTTTGATTCAAGGGCAGTCTTGTAGAAGTACTGGTAGAAGTCACACACTCGTTGGAGCACCTTGTTGTTTCGGTACATTAGGCTTGCATTGATGACCCCAATGTCGGAGAAGATACTATGAGTGACCAAGTAGAAAAACTCCAGAATCACCTCCCCCAAGAGCGGTGGAATTCCATCCGTCACCAAAGTGTCACACGCCGAGGTTAAGAGCTTGGAGTCGAGGAAAGAAGCCACCAAGTCTTGCAGCGAGTAGTGAGGCACCAGCGACTGCAACTCCCGGTTGATTGTGCAAATCACATCGATGCAGTGGTTAGGCAGATCACCACTAGCAAGAAACTTCTCGAGGGCGCCGGTGGCGGTCTCCAAGCCAATACTTATAGTTTTCTGGTGTTGGCTCATAAGGAGTGAGTGTGGGTGCAAAAAGCGTCCGCGATAAACGTAAATCCAAGGCCTCACCTTCGCCTGCACCAGCTAATGCAGCTTCAAGAATCAATGCGATAAGCGATTTGCAACAGGCCTAAAAAGGGGTCGAAAACCACCTGAAACAAATAAGAAAAGAGCTGTGTGCGGTGAAATTCGAAGGGGGGAGCTCTGAAACGTGCACCTGCTGCAATCCTCAAACAAGTGTGCATAGAGCTGAAACACCGACTGCAAAATAGTGTCTTTATAAGGAGGGCGCCCGCCCATTTTATTTACCACCATCTTTACACAACTTCTGTATTCTTAGAGTTACTTAAATTCTTTTTAATTCTACAGGTTCAATTGCTTGATAATTACTAATCATCATTGTGACTTTTTCTGTGACTTTTTGTTGGTTGATTCATTGATTTACACTGAGTGTTGTTGATTACCATGTATACATATTCCAAGTACGGCAATAGAGGGTCTTCCTCCGCCAGCAATTCCTCTGAGAGCAGTTCCAAGTTGAGGGTAAAAAAAGGAAGTGCTCATTCGCTGAGTACTAGTTCGTCGTTTGAAATGACCCAGGTGCCCTCTCCCTCCATGAGACAAAGACCGTTCGAGAACGACTACCCCAATAACTACTTGCATTCCGGCCAACTCCCAACGCAATACATTCGGAACGTCACCTACCCCACCGAAGGATACCCCAAATTGCACAAGTTGAAAGAGTTGAAGCGGGAGCAGGTGGCAAAACACTCCACCAAGCCCTACGGTGTGCATGTGGAGACCAACCAGATCGTGCCCACACTCAATCTGTGGGTGAACGATTATGGTATCCAGTTTGATGTGATCATGATCGGCGCTTTGGTTGAGAACCAGTTTTTGTTGCCGCTTCTCAACCTGTTGCCCTTATACAAGCTCTGTGCCAAGCCAGGGTTCTTGTTTATCTGGACCACCACCGCCAACATCAAGCAGCTTACTTCGCTTCTCAATGGTGACAAGTGGAACAAGAAGTTCCGGCGCTCGGAGGAATTGGTATTCGTTCCTGTTGATGAAAACAGCCCTTACTTCCCCAGAGGAGTCAATGATGGCTACTACTACGATAGCGTGAACGGCAACTGCCAGTCGCTTTTCAAGAGAAAGCAGTGGCATTGCTGGATGTGCATTACCGGCACAGTACGGCGGTCGAGCGATGCAGACTTGATACACTGCAACATCGATACTGACTTGCAAATGGAACTGCCTTTGGCCAATGGGCAGGCATACAACAATGCAGTACCGGAAGCCATCTACAAGGTGGCAGAGAACTTCTCTAACATGAACCGGCGCTTGCACATTATTCCGTGCAAGACAGGCTACAAGATGCCGGTGCGGATGAGAAAGGGCTGGGTGATTATGCTGCCCGATGTGTTGTTGAACAACTTCGACCCGGTCAAGTACGAAATGCAGTTGCACTCCAAGTCGTTGGTCAAGTACAAGTCCGTCACCACCAACGGCAGCCACAAGCAAATGCCGCAATACTTGGTGCCTCAAACATCCGAGATTGATGCCTTGCGGCCCAAGAGTCCCTCATAAGCGACCAGTGAGCAAGCAACCGGCACCACTGAGCTAATCGAGGTGGGAGCAAAGGGTGAGCATAGAGTAAGCAGAGAGTGAACAGAGAGAAAAGGAGCTATATGTCGGTTACTCTTCGGTGCTTGCCCATGAAGAAGAGAGAGAGGAGAGAATGAGAAATGTATCTGTCTGATGTTAGTTGAGTTCATAAATTATGTGTATATCAGTTTGATTGTTGGATGGGTAAATTATCAGCATCGCTTTCACTCTGAGTGAGCTGAGTTAGGTTATCATCATTAACACAAGGCAAACATACTGTTGACGTTGACGTTGACGTTGACGTTGACATTGACGGTAACAGTTGAGGTTCTGAGCAGTGGTCTAGCTTTTTATGCGATGGGCCGCGTCGGGTAACCCCTCTGTCGCGCCTTTAGGTACAGGGCTCCCGGGGTTAACCGCGTCACACCGGGTAGCCAACCATAGTAGCCACATATAAATTAGTCAATGGTAACTTTTAGTGTATTAGTATTAGTAGGTAGAGGTAGATTTATCCAACTGGAAATAGTGTCGCAATATGGTAATAAAAAGCGGGAAGGGAATTTTATACCATAAGCGTAATCAAGGGTGATTATAAGTGAGTAGCAGAAATGGAGACATGAACTGGGATCACGTGGTGGACTGGGCCAGACAAAACAAGCAGAAGCAGAGTTCGAATTGCCGAAACAGGCGAGAAGTAAAAAAAAAAGAATAAACAACTATATGTGAAACAAATGTGAAACAAATGTGAAACAAATGTGAAACGAATGTGAAACGAATATAAAGCAAATCTAAAACAAATTTATAGCAAAATATTTCTAGCACTTCTGATCGGGCAGCCCGGAATGCCTTATTATATGTGTGGATCAGTTTACCCCAACGTCGCATGATTGTGGGGTTGCATGACAGTGCATTCCGAGGCATGGGGGATTGGCAGAGAGTATAAATACAGGGCATTCCAGCGTCGAAATTTACGCCCAAAAATTCGCAAATTCGCAAATTCCCTAAAAACAGGAAATTGCAAAGCCAAGTGTGTGTGAAAGACCTCCGAAACAATTCTGAAACACACTGGACGACAGACTGAGAGGACAGACTGACGACAGACTGACCCCAGATAAGACACGAAACAAACGACAAACTTTGAAACAGAATGACTAAGATTACCGTGAAGAATCCCATTGTGGAGATGGATGGAGATGAAATGACCCGTATCATCTGGCAGTTCATCAAGGATAAGCTTATTTTGCCGTATTTGGAGGTGGACTTGAAGTACTACGACCTTGGCATTGAGTACAGGGACAAGACCGATGATCAGGTGACACACGATGCAGCAGAGGCCATTTTGAAGTATGGTGTTGGAGTCAAGTGTGCTACCATCACTCCCGATGAGCAGAGAGTCAAGGAGTACAACTTGAAGAAGATGTGGTTATCGCCCAATGGTACGTTGAGAAATATCTTGGGAGGAACCGTGTTCAGAGAGCCCATTGTGCTTGACAACATCCCTCGGATCGTGCCACAATGGGAAAAACCCATCATCATTGGCAGACATGCCTTTGGCGACCAGTACAAGGCCACAGATCTCGTGATCCCCCAGGCAGGCAAATTATCGCTTGTGTTCCAGCCTGAAGATGGTTCTGAGCAGCAGACCTATGCTGTATACGACTACAAGGGTCCTGGAGTGGGTATGGCCATGTACAATACGGACGAGTCGATCACGGCCTTTGCCGAGTCGTCGTTTAAGTTCGCCTACTCGCGGAAGATGAACTTGTTCTCGTCCACCAAAAACACAATCTTGAAGAAGTACGATGGCCGGTTCAAGGATATCTTCGAGGAGATGTACGAGAGCAAATATCGCAAGGACTTTGAGGCTGCAGGCATCTGGTACGAGCACCGGCTCATTGACGATATGGTGGCACAGATGTTGAAGTCTAAGGGAGGCTATGTGATTGCCATGAAGAACTACGATGGAGATGTGCAGTCGGACATTGTGGCCCAAGGCTTTGGGTCGTTGGGACTTATGACTTCCGTGCTCATGACCCCTGATGGACGGGCCTTTGAGGCTGAAGCTGCCCATGGTACCGTCACCAGGCACTACAGACAGCATCAACAGGGCAAAGAAACGTCAACCAACTCCATTGCTTCGATATTTGCTTGGACGCGGGGTATCATCCAGAGAGGCCAGGTGGACAACACCCCAGAAGTGGTGCAGTTTGGAGAGAGCTTGGAAAAGGCTGTTTTGGATACCGTGGGCAAGGACGGCATCATGACCAAGGACTTATCGTTGGCCCAGGGCAAGACCGACAGATCGTCGTACGTGACCACGGAGGAGTTTATCGATGCCGTGCAAAAGAGATTGGAGAAGAACCTTGCAAAGTAATGCACAAGAGCCTATAGTTACGAGAACAGGATATTATGATGAAGTTGTAGGATTATAAGTATTGAAGTATTAGCGTATACGAGTATTAAAACATCATAAGTATAAAACATCATAATTATGTTGTATATCACATCATATAAGATATGGTTGAGTTGTTTGTCAATGTCACATGAAGTAATCAGGACTGTTATGTTCTTTGATACATTTATGCCTAACTGATACTATGTTCGTTAATGGTTCCTCAAAGAGAGAAATTGGAGCAGCTTTTGTTCAAAAGATCCAGTCATCTGACCTCTGTGCCTCAACACATTATCGTGCAATTTGACTTTAAAGAGTAGGTATGTGATCCCACCAGTGATACCACAAAATAATACCCTGTGGTGGGAGGTTCCCCTAGAAAGTGAGTAGGAACATTGACATTGAGTTTCTGTATCTCTTTAATAAACGGGATGGTTCCTTTGAAGGTTGGATAGACGTAAACTTCACTCAGTCCAAGTCTGATAGTAGAACTTTGCTGACCAACATCATGAAGAGGATATTCAGCCATTCTTCCTTGAGAGGTAAAAAAAAAAAAATCGATGAAACGGCTAAAGAGGTACTTCTGTCAGGGGGTAGGCTACTCAAAAAACAGCGTTTGGCCGAACACAGACACGAATGTCCCAACATAAAAATATTGATTGGAAACTCTGTTCCTTCTAGATCTAAGTTATTATGGATTCTTTTCTTTTCCGTTAGTGCATAGCTTGTTTATCAGTTCTGATCTTCGAGCTTTGCACCTTAAAATTTGCACCTTGATATTTGAACAAATTTGAACACGGTATAGGTCAGCAGTTTAAGCCTCCAGTTTGAGATAATACTATGATTCAGGGGGACTATGATTCAGGGGGACTGAATAAAGTAACTATAAAGTGATTAAAGCTTCATTCACCATAATAAGGACTCAGAACTCAAAAACTTACGGACTGATGCACTTAGAACTGAAGGACTTAGAACTCAATGGGTATGGGCACAGGATAATTTAGACTATTTCTGGACCCACATCAGTGTTGAACTTGCGGGACATCTGTACCTCATGATCACGTGCCAGCATGCACGTGAGTGAAGTTCAGGTTCACGTGTCCTACGGGAACGTGAATAAAGGAGCATGCAAGTGTTAGGCTTAACACTTGATGCATGTGCAGATGAGCACATTTCTAACACAAGGAGGAAATTACCGCTAGGAGGATTATTTAAGACAACTTGCATATTGGCTTCTATGCAGGCCAATATGGCTTGTCCTACAAGGAGGGGGAATCCGCGTCATTAAGACAGGTGCCGATAAGTAGATCTGTCACGGCGATCCCAGGTTGAGCTTATAGAAATCTAACAAACGTTATCACCCTTCCACAATTGCAGGGGCAAAGCAGTAAGTGTTGGAACATGAGGAATCAATACATCTCTGATGTACTGCATGTTCTATGAGACTGCATGTAAGCAGGACAGATGAAACAGTGATATGCAGAAATAGACGGAGAGTGGACGACGTCCCGCGGAAAAGGGAGCGGGCGGTAACACTAGAAGGGGGTATAGAATAAGAGACGACGTTGAGTTGAGTATAGCTTAAAAGGAAGTCGTTCTAGTTTATGCGTTAGTAGATGACAAATTACAACAGTAAGCGCCAACAATCAGTGCAATAACAATGCGCACTCATGAATGATCCGAACACCTACTCCACTCTTCTGGAACACCATTAACACTTTGGGTGAAGACAATGACTCAACTTTAGGTGATGACAATGACTCAATTTTAGGTGAAACCATTAGGCGTTCAACACCAGCATTCCAAAAATTAATCCTTGGTTCAACTCCCTATACCTGGCGGAGGTTTGGGGTGGACCCTTTGATAGTGAACAATCGGGTCGCAGCATCGCACATTCTGAGAATACGCAACTTTGACGCACTGTACCTAGTGTGGTGTAGCATAAAGAATAACCATATATTGCCCACAGGAAAGGTATTGAAGAACGGAAAAAGGTGATTTGGATATGATCAAAATATTTAAACCATTTATGGTCAGAAATAATGGTTTGAGGTTTTTGAGAAGTATTTGATGCCTAGACTTTATTATACATAATGTGTGGAGTCTATAGCTTTGAGTCAGTGCACCCAGCGTTATGATCCACCAGTCTAGTAATTATAACCAGAAGAATTTTTCAGCAAGATATGAGCCAAAGTTCGTGTTATTGACATAAGCAATTTCTTTTTCACGCTTGAATGCTTGTAAATGCTCTTTCGGCTTTCCCTTTGTCTCCATATATATAGCTGGCCTGAGTCCTCTATAGAACATTCTCATCATCATCCTCTGAAGTCGCCATGAAAATAACTCATTTACTCTTGGCTTTTCTGGCAGCATCTATTGCCTCAGCAATGTTTGGGAACTTCTATGCTGATGTCAATGGCACTGTGAAGTCACTCAGCATCTTCAAACTACGCACTTTCTATTATCTTGCTCTTCAGGACCCCGTCTTCTTTGCATGCCCACGTTGACCTTTGAAAAAGGCATCATTAGGTATAAAAACCTCTACAACGAGAAAGTGTTTGGTATTATTTGGGATCATTTGGCCTTGGGTGGGGGAATTCCTGTTGGACACAGTTGTTCGCATGCAGTTGGGTTCAGACTCCAAGGTCCAGAATCTCAGTCCCTACTTGTGCCGGTGGCCTTTCATTAGCTTCCAGGGGTACCTCGTAACCAAGAACTACTCGTCCAAAACCTTGAGGTGTGAACCAGTGGATTTATACTTCATGAATCTGACTGAGGCTAAGAGACGCGTGCCTAGCTTTGAAGAGCATGATGAACCAGAGTTCCAAGTGTTTTTGGTCCTGGTCCAAGCAAATGAAACTGCTGGGACAAAAAATAAAAACGGAAAAAGTTCTGCGAAGATGCCGCATTCAATTTAAAAGAGTACTGAGGAAAATGAAATGGCGCATGAGGACAAAGACAAGAAAGTTACTCCTCCCAGTGTCTCTCCGGATTCCGCTGGTTCCCAGACCACAAAGGGTTCCAAGACCAAAAAGGGTTCCAAGACCAAAAAGAAGGCCAAGGTCAATTCTGTTACTGCCAAGCCGCATCTGGATAATCGCTCACATAGCCATAAAATCCTCTCTCATTTTGACCGTGGAATAGGTATGTCTCATTCTAGGCTGGACCCATACTTTGAGATGGGGAATACCTCTTCGTTTTTTTTTTTTGAGTGTGGTTGAGCTCTCGTTCAAGGTCCACTTCTACGCATTCCAGACGGTCGACTACTTCTGTTCGCAGAACTTAAGGAAACCCTTGGTATAATCTTTTTACTAATTATCAATCTAAAACATCGTATCAGATTAATACTTTGATGGATAAATAAAAGGTAAGGATTAAACGAACATTGGGAAACGTTATTTTATTCGTAGAATGCTCTGGACTTTGGGTTATATGCAGTATATAGAGATTTTCCAAGATTTCTGGATTTCATGACGCTAATGCTTTGTTGGCTGTATATTAATACATTGCATGGATCCACAATTTATCAAGATCATAGATTATCCAGATCATAGATTATCCCGATTTGGGTTTCATATATGGATGTATCATTAGTGGCTTTAAGTGCGTCCTAAGAATAGTCCAGTAAAACCAGAACCAAACACAACGTCTACTCTCTCTGCCATAAATTTATAATCTATACTCTAATCCCTACTAGTAATATTCCAAGGCACATTTTTCTGACTACTGTAGACTGCGAAGCAAAGAGTAGGCTAGTATTCTAAGTCCAATTTAGGCATCTTTAGGCACCAATTTGTCAGATTCCATGAATCTAAGAACACCAAAAACAAACAGTATAAACAAAAAATACAGTACAAACCGAAACTCACAAAATTTCACATAAACAAAAAAAAAGTGAAATCAAATCCGATCAGTAAAGTAGGTAGGTGAGATTCTGGATTGGGGGATATAACTCTATTTATGTTATGTTCTTTAATACATCTATGCCTAACTTCTTATATTCGTTGATGGTTCCTCAAAGAGAGGAACCGAGGTGGCTTATATACTTTTGAGAGAAACGTGTTACCGGAAAACTCTCTACCAGAACAATGGAAGTATTGCTTCTGGAATATTCGAAAGGAGCCATCGGAGCACTTCGTGCATAGATGGCCAAACGCCGTATCACCATTGTAACAATCGGACTGAGAGGCTTCATAATACCTTCATAGGCAGGGCCCTGCCTATGGTGGATCTAACAATTTAGCACTAATATTTGTTCTGGCTACACTAAATGTACTATTTGCATTCCCAATAACATATATATTATATACGAGTTTTGTTAAACCCACTATGGGCAGGACTTTACTAATAGTAGTATTATGAAGCCTAGGTCATCCGATCCTGCAAATGGATATTGGATAACGCCGCTCTTTCGACCGTCATCATAGTACAATGAGGGTCATCGCACAACGCCTTTTCCTCGGCTCACGTCGAATGATGATGACCTGTGGTGCCTTGCGATGACCTAAAAAAATCCTCGTTATTGTTCTTGGGAAGGCTTTCTACAAGCCACGTTTTCCCTCCAAAGTTTATATAAGCAGCTCAGATTCCCCACCTTGACGAATCTTTAACGAAAAAATATAGCTTAGTACTTTAGCATTACAACAACAATCTAACAATTTTATGTTAGTTCCAACACAATTACTACATGTAGAACCCAGCGAGGTGTAGAGCAACCCACGTAAGCATAAGACTCTGGGGAGACATGAGACCCAATTCACTCTAGATAATCACCAATTATAAGAAAGACTAATTATAAGAAAGACTAATTATAAGAGAGACTAATTATAAGAAAGACTAATTATAAGAGAGACTGATTATAAGAAAGACTAATTGTAAGGATCGCCAATTAGAAGGATTACCAATTCAGAAGAAAATCAAGTATAAAAACCACTTAATTGCAAATCTGTTAAGTTCATGAACTACTTAAGTAACAAGAATATTGAGTTGAAGAACTACCTGAATCTAAATCACTAGAATATGGGAACCTATTACGCATACAAACAGAGTGACTTAAGATTACAAGTGAAATTAAGTTTATAGTCAAGTAAAAGAGAAGACTTGGGTAGAAAAGAAAACTGAGTGATTAGCTTTAAGTGTGATGGCTGCGAAATCTGGTTCTGATCAAGTGTTGCAACCACAATTTTGACGAGATGATGGTATAACAAATGGGAGAGCTAATTAGAATTTAGACCTTGCCAGCCGCTACAAATTTATCATTAATGTTAGATTCTTGAATACGTCTAATACTTGAAGTTATGTTTATTCGTTGATGGATTCCCAATAAGTCGGAATCCTGGTGAGTATATAGCGAACCGGTGAATATCGGGGAAGTGAAGAAAGGCGGTTAAACGCCATGTCACGAGTTAAGGTGAATGGATGAGTCGAAGTCAGGGGCTATGGTGACTGGATGAGTCATTAGCATTCGTAGGCTTGGAGATACCTCTATGGGTAGTGTGTCTACCTATGGTAGGTCTAACAATTAGTATTTACAGTAGTGCTTATACCAATACTTATACTAGTACTACCAATACTTATACTAGTACTACCAATACTTATACCGGTACTATACTATACTGCCCCATAATTGTTAGATTCTTGTTATATCATTCAATATCTAGCCCATACTATATTCATTGGTGAAAGGAGGATCTGAGCGGTTTATACAACCTTTGAAGAGAAAATGTGGCTTCGAAAAACTCTTCACCAGAACAATAGTACTGACTGTTCTAGCATATTAGAAAAGTCATTATTGAATGAAGTAGTTTGATGGACGAGATAGTTGCAATGTTGGTATTAATACAAACCCATACAGACTAGCCATGGCTTGAAAAAGTAATTCCAGGGCTAGTCTGGTGTACTACAGTCTTTTTAGTGTGGTATAGTGTAGTGTATGATATAAGAGTGTACTGTATTAGAGTATAGTATAACATAATATACTATGTTAGATCCACCATAGGCAGGGCCATGCCTATATAGGTATCATGAAGCCTCTCAATCCGATTGAAACAATGGCCATGCCATCATTGTTCTAGTGGAGAGGTTTTTGAATGCCACGTTTCTCTAAAAGGTATATAAGCCGCTCCGGTTCCTCTCTTTGAGGATTATCAACGAACATAGTATCAGTTAGGCATAAATATATCAAAGAACATAACAGAGTATAGTAGAGTAGAGTATGGTGTAGTATAGTATAGTAGAGTATGGTGTAGTATAGTATAGTAGAGTAGAGTGTAGTGTAGTGTAGTATGGTTTATCTTGAGTAATATAGTAGTTTGGTAGTATATTCTGGCCTATTATCGAAGTATAGAAGTATTTATAGTGTAGTGTAGCTACTATTAAGGTTAGTTATAAAGTGCTACGGGTTGGCTATCGGTATATAAGTATTAATACAGCTGTGGTACTATTAATTAGAGACAAAAAATTTAGAGATTAAATCTATATGAAGATCAGAATTGAACGGCTAAGGCTTCATGATACCTCTATGGGTAGAGCCCTGCCTATAACGGATCTAACAATACTACTATACTGCTATAATACTACACTACACTATATACTACACTGCACTGCACTATAATATACTGTTATGTTCTTTAGTACTTTTATGTCCAATCGAAAACTATATTCGTTGATGATTCCTCGGGGAAGAGGAATCGGCCGTACTTAAATACTCTGCAGGAGAGCAATCCGTAGTATCGCCGAACTAAAAGGGGGTATAGTAACGACAACAGACTCGGAGATTAACCGGGAACTGAGCTCAACCCCTGTATGAGTAGAGTATTACTGTCAACAAGTACCTAGCGTGTACGGAGTCTGAGTACTTCGTGGATGCGTTGTATGCAGACCAGTGATGCGCCGTGTGCAGGTTCCTAGTGGGTGAAAACTCTTCACCAACCTCGCACCGGCCAATCCACTTTGGTCTTGTAAGGTACAACTTACATATCCCTGTATATCAATACATATACTAAAACATAGGTTGAAAATTACCCATACAGAATCTAACATATAATACTATTCTAAACTACACTATACTAATACTTTACTAATACTTTACTAATACTTTACTAATACTATACTAATACTATACTACATTATAATACTACTACACTACACTACAATACTGTCAGATCCACCATAGGTAGTGACCTACCTACGGAGGTATTATCAAGTCTCTCTGCCCGATCCTAACAAGGGCTATTGCAAACGCCGTAGCACGGTGTTCGGCCATTGCAAACAATAAGCTGTCTTCAAAAGATGCCAGAACAATCCCTACCATTGTTCTAGTGAAGAGTTTTTCAATGACACGTTTCTCTTCAATTGTTATATAAATCGCAGTGGATCCTCTTTCTGAGGAGCCATCAACGAACAAATTAGATAACTTAGTACATAACGTTCAACAAGAATCTAACAAATACTACTATACTACACTATAATACTACTATACTACACTATAATACTACTATACTACACTATAATACTACTATACTACACTATAATACTACTATACTACACTATACTACACTATAATACTACTATACTACACTACACTACACTACACTACTACTATACTACACTACACTACACTACACTACTACTATACTACACCACACTATCCCTCACTCTACGTATTCCGGGTAATGATCAGGTAGTTCCCTAAATTGTTCCAGGTCGGATCCATGAATTCTTTCAAAATTATCTTTACTTACTTAGAATCATAATTTATGAGCATTCTACATTTTTTAGGTAATTTGCAACCGGTGGTGTAGTGTCTGCGGATCTTAAAATGATGCGCGTGTTGAGAATGTCCATAAACACTCGCATAGACTGGAACGCCTATCTTGTTTCTTCTTAAGAGTGTTAACAATTCTGATACAGTAGTGTTCATTCTTTTCAATGTATTCTTAACTTGTGCGACTTATATAGACTAGAATATCTGTCTTGTGATCTTATTCGATATTCCTCAACCATGAGCGAGATCGCCTGTTTATATATCACGTTCCCTTGAATTCCGTCCTCCTGTACCGAACTTGTTAATCCCTTGTCTGAAGCCAAACCCTATGACTCCTGACACCAATACCCGGTTTATACTATCCGTCTGCACATATACATTCCTCGGAACCTTATGAGACTTGTCCCTTTATCCCATTCCACTGTCCTGCAGGAAACCCCTACCTGCACAAGCCGGTCAGGACATCTTACATGTTCAACAGCGCCCATCAACCAGTACTCAGACGGACATTGGAATATATACATAGAGATAGAAAAAAAAAACGACACACGATACACTTATTGGAATATACAGATTCAGGTAATATAGCTGTATGGAGCTCTCAGAGAGACACGTAGTTATATGGACATACTTGAATGTAGAAAAATCGAGAATAGAGGATACTTAGACATGGATATGTATAGACATGGGCATTTAATTGGGATAAGACATATAATTGAAATATATAGGAATATGTAGAAAGTTTAGAGACATTTAGAGACTGTATACAGAAACAGTAGAGGCATTATAATTTAGATTTATTAAATAAAATAAATAAAATCATAAACCATTTAGATAAATAATATTCAATAATAAAAGAAAATAAAGATTTGGAATATAGAGATAGCTCACCTCTCGGCCAGTCCACTCAGCAGTCCACTCAGTAGACACCCAAATGTGTCCAAAAAACCTATAACAAAATTAAAATTAAAACAAAAACAGTAATAATATAGAAAACTAAAAATAAATACACGACTATTAAAGGAAATAAATAAATTAGGGAACAAAAAGTATAAATATTCTTGGATGTTGGTGGTGGATGTGACATAGTATGCAGATGGATAGGTCAACGCGCAACACTGACATCTCACTCCACTCTTCAACTACAATGAATGTTGGATCCATTCTCAACGGCGAGTCGCCGCCTGAAGTGTCTGAAGCTAATGCCAATTCCGGTGTATCGGACGACTCTCGCCCGCCTGCTCCTCTTCACCAGAGACACTCCATCAACAACCTCCTCAATGATACTCCAGGAGAGAAGGCCCGGAGCGAGTGTGCGAAAGAGGGAAAGTCACCCAAGAACAAGGACCACGAAGAGAATAAGGAATCGGAACTGACGAAGGAACCGGAACTGAGGAAACCCTCGGTGGATGCCGATATGTCCGATGACTCCATTTCTGAAATGGTTAACTCCACTGAACGGGAGATCAATAAGGTCATCTCCAAGGAACTGAACCTGATCTCTGAGTCTAGGTCTGAGTCCAGGGAGAGAGAAGTCAAAGACTCAGACAAAAAGCCACTCATTAATAGTGAGCTCGAGAAAATCAACAAGCTCAAAGGAGCAAATACAAAGCCCAAACGCTACGACGAACCTCCCATCTGGGCCCAGAGGTACTACCCTCCCAACCAAGGCCCCAAGGATGCTGTATACAAGAACATGCCGTCCGCTACCACCGTTGCAGCCTCACAGAACCCCGTGTTCGACCGTGAGTCCATGTACTCCGCCGACTTGGAGTGTCTGATCACCGGAGTCATTCCTCCTCAGTCCACAGTGCGCACCATTGCCGAGTGGCTCTACGCCAACTTCGTGGAGATCCTGCTTGAAAACAGACAGTACGTGGAGCTCGAACTCAAGTTCGGCACCATTGTGGGCAAGACATCGGGCGTCAGGCTCGATATTGGCGTCTCATCCGAGTGTATCTATACTGCTACTGGAGATACTCGCTTCGAGATGGGTGTGCATGAGGTTGGCTGGGGAGACTTGAAGGAGTTCCTCAATGAACTCGAGAGGGCGTATGTGGACGAGGCTAAGAAGAACCCCTCCAAGCCTCGCCGCAAGTTCAACACCACGGAATCCGATACCACCGACTTTTTTTTCCATGTTTCCGAGAGAAACGAAAAACCCCAGAAGATCCGTATCTCCAAAGACAACGGGCTCGTGCCCCCACGGTATGTGGGAATCCAGAAGAAACGCTTGTCTGACATCTACATCCACAGCCCTTCGTGTGTGTACGACCTCCGGCTCTCGCTCTCGCTTGAAATGCCGGTTAATGAGGCCAACGTGGAGCCACTCATGAAGAAGAAACCCACGCTCCAGAGAGCCAAGAAGAGAACTTCCTATTCACATGCTCCCACCGTCACACGTTTTGACTTCACCGAAGTGTCATTGCCCAAGAAGACAAAGAACAAGTTCGGCAAGACCGTGGTGGAAAGCGAACGGTCTCATGAGTTGGAGCTTGAAATTGACACGTACCAGATTTTCCGAGGGTTTGATAAGATCCGGGATGGCTCCGATACCATCCGGTTTGAGGAGTTGGTGGAGATTTTCCTCAACAATGCAAGATGCTTGAACAACAGAGTCACCAAACTCGCCTCCAAGTAAAGTTTCGATTGAATCACAAGAGGAAGGAATGAATAATGTGAATGGATTTTTCACGAATTCATCATCAAGACATTATAAGAATCTCACTATGAAGGTCATCATTTTTGAAGACTTCATGTAAAGAACTGTTTATGAAAGTCTGACTTGTACCTTATCTCGTGGAATTTCCTCGTTTATGAAGGTGCTTGATATATCCTTATGGTATTGATTGTTCCATTTTTATAAAATAATCTTGAATGAAGGATCATTCATGGAGCATCTCTGATGAAGTTGAATTCACAAGGTCACTAGTGACAAGCAGACATGTCATAGGGTGCAACTAGAACCTTTGGAGGATCACCATGAATATCAATGTGTGACTGGAAAATTCACTGAAGAATATCACTGAAAATCAAATCAGTACGAAAGGCATTTCGGACTTGGAGTTGACCTCACAATCTAAGGTGATTAAGTCGTATGAAGGGACCAAGCCATATGAAGGGACTAAGCCATATGAAGCAGTGTCTAGACTACCCTATAAATGTGCGACCAGAACTATTCACATGTGTCGCGATAATCATTTTTTGTCTAAAACTACTCATTATGGATACTTCATTGTGTGGTGAAGTTGTGTGACTGAACTTACTCTATGGGCGAGGAAGTCAGTGGATATGCATTCTATATGAAGGATGCCACTGGAACCACCAAAGACATCGAAGGAATTATGACGAGGCTGTAATGGACGAAATTATGGACAAAAGAAGTGGGGTTTTCAATTGTATACCCTTATTGTATACGGTTGATTTGATTCTGGATGCCGGAAGGGTCCCTGTATCCATATATATTTTCCAGGCCTATTATACCCATACTAAAAGTATAGGCATATTGTAAGATCATCGTACTCAAGGCGCGGCAGAAAATGGATGTGTTCGCGGCCACATCAGTCCTGCATCCTTTGTGAACACCTAGCTGACATCCACACACACAAACTCATGTCTGCAAACATGAATTGGCCGATCTGCGTACTAGTTTGCTTCTTCACGGTGCTAGCGATGGTCTACGGCTCCATAGTTCTTTTGGCGCACTATCCTCGCCCCGCCACCAGCTCAGAAACCCGGTACCAAACCAACGACGGCCAGGGCCCTGTCCATGCGTTGAAACGGCTTGATGACGACAAAAATGAGGTCCAGACCTCGACTCCCGCCTTGGAATTGTCCATTGTAGTGCCCAGTTATAATGAAACCGCAAGGCTAGGCAAAATGCTTCAGGAGGCCGTGACTTTTTTGGACAAGGAGTACCGGGGCCGGTACGAGATCATGATTATTGACGATGCAAGCAAGGATGGAACGGGGGATTTTGCGTTGGCGGAAGCGGACCGGCTAGGCCTCCAGCCAGGCGTGTTGAAGGTGGTGAAACTCTCGGAGAATAGAGGCAAAGGTGGAGCCGTGACCCACGGTGTTTTGCATGGCAACGGACGGTTGATTCTTTTTGCAGATGCAGATGGAGCCACGCGGTTTAGCGATATCTCAAAGCTCATCCAGTATATGGAAACTCAAGAAGGGCCCGCCGTGGCGGTGGGGTCACGTGCCCACATGGTGGATACGGACGCTGTAGTGAAGCGGTCGGTGGTGCGTAATTTCTTGATGTACGGCCTCCATACGTTGGTGTACGTGTTTGGCATTCGGACGGTCCAGGATACGCAGTGTGGCTTCAAAATGTTCAACCGCGAGTCGGTACAGATGATCTTTCCGCATATGCATACGGAGCGGTGGATCTTTGACGTGGAGATCTTGTTGTTGAGTGAGCTCCAGAAAATCCCCATTGGTGAGATTCCCGTCAATTGGCAAGAGATCGGCGGGTCCAAAGTGGACTTGGCCAAGGACCTGATCCAGATGGCCATTGACCTAGTGGTGACGCGTATGGCCTACATGCTTGGGTTGTACAAGATCAGAGACGCTAAGAAGTTGGTGTAAACTTTTTGATCTTTTTGACTTTTCGATGTCAAACAAAAAGTTTAAAAAGTGAAAGTTTCCGAAGTCAGAATTTCCAGAATAGTGAGAAGTCAAAAGTCAAAAGTCAAAAGTCAGAAGTCAAAAGTCGGAAGTCAAAAGTCAGAAGTCAAAAGTCAAAAGTCGGAAGTCAAAAGTCAGAAGTCAAAAGTCAGAAGTCAGAAGTCAAAAGTCAGAAGTCAGAAGTTTGAGTGTCAGAAGTTCAGTGAGAAGTCGAATTTGGAAGTGTCAAAATAATCGGAAGCCAGAAGTGTTGGTGTCAGAATAATCAGGCAGTTACTCAGTTTAAGAAGTGCCAGAAGTTTAAGAAGTTTTGATGTCAAAATAGTCAGAAGTCGGTGAATGTCTCATCAACTTTCAGAAGTCTATAAAAGTCTGTCTGTCTGTTTAAAGTCTGTGCAATTATGTGTCAACTTATGGTCTACTTCAGTCAGTTCCTGCCTGTCTGCCTGCCTGTCTAGAGTCTGTGCAACTGTGACAGCTTGTGACTAGACCAAGCCAATTCTATGTTAGTCTATCTGAGTCTGTCTATCACGTGCTTTACCTGGACATTATATCTGACTGACATAATAATCAGTGAAGCGACTCATGTGTGGTTGGGTTGTACTCGAGGCCACGTAAGCCGTGTTTCTAGACAATGTAACGCTAATAAACAATGATAGTGCCAGCTGGCTCAAGCAAACTAATCTCCGTATTCTAAAAAATTGGGCTACAGTCAAAACAAAAAAAAAGTCCAAATTTAGGAATATAAGGTACAAGATAAAGCTAGGGGAAGTTAGTAGAAAAATGCACCATTGTAGGAATATAGAAATGAGCGGTGTAGGTCAATATATTAGTTCGTGTTGGTCTGAGTGAGAATGCGTTATTGTTGTGATATGAGGCTCATATGCCGTACACACCCTTAAGTGCCCTGCACTTAAGCTTGCATTGTATTAGTGATGTCAATAGGGCACAAGCCTTCATCTCCCTTCGCTGCTTCCCTAAACATGCGTGCCCAGTTTTACGGTTGAGCTCTATTTCTTGAACTTGCACGACCTCTTCCTTTATATGCAAGAAAGAATATGCAAAGGACTCTTATTCTACCTTCTCTCTACAGACTAGATATTGAATACATATTGTTACAGTAATGACCATCTCTGGAATATCTCAAGGGATCTCTTCCAAGGACTTCTAAGATAAGGTGTACAGTTTACTCCCATACTGATCCAACCATACGAGGGATGGATCCTTGATGAGGATCCCCCCGTGCAGGATAGGAGTTACGCTCTCAGTGACGTAACAGAACAGTTATGCAGTGTTAACGCGTGAGTATATTACCCATATGTGTTAGCACAAAGACTGAGCTTGCGTGATTTACGCACAGCGCTTAAGTCGCAATGTTTCAAGGAGGCATGCCCATTCCAATATAAAAGGAGGGGCCGCCACCCACGCTTCTAAGTTTAGGAGTTCTCTCAGAACAATTGAGGATAACACGGATTAGCCCTAGGTCACACTCAATAAACACAAGTCTGATAATTAACATGCAGTGGGTCCAAGTGAGTGAGTGAGTGAGTGAGACGTGCAGTGCGAGATCGGGCTTACTTCACCCCCCACCCCCATTATTTTCATGCAAGCCATACTCCTACACCCACCCAAAGTAACACATAGCACATTTTTCATCCCTGCAGACCATGGCGCTCAACTACCGTAAACTTCCTGTGGTGATCATTCTCTGTAATGCCTACTTTGTGTACTGGACCCTCTACCGTAATTCACCGCCACTAAGTGCAGTGAATGTTCCCATATGGCGGTTTGATCTGGACGGAAAGTATTATGTGGTGGATTCTCAGTGGGCGCAGAATGCAACAGGGGTGCTGGTTGCAGATGCGGAAGAAGGGCCACTTTCCAAGGAACAGGTGGAGGCGCGGCTTGTGGACCACGTGCTGAAGACCAATGGTAAGTTGATGGAGAAGATTGAGGAGGAGATTAGGGACAAGTACTCGGACGAAATCAAGGCATCAGTGGAGAAACAGATTGCGGCTGAGTTCCGCGAAGAGAAGTCGTCGGCGGCCTTTTATAATGCTGAGAAGAGCTATAAGGTTTTGGACGACTTGCGGGCTGAGTACCTCAAGCATAACGGCGACCGGCTCCGGAACCTTCTTCTTAAGGACTACTTGCAGAACACCACGGATATGGACTTGAAGCATAGGGTGGAGAGTCTAGACTCCATGCTGGTGGATCGCCAGAGATACTTCCACTATGTGATCCGGGACGTGTTGGGGCGCAACGAGCCATTTGGCTTGGGTGTGGATGACCGGGGCGACCCCTTGTATGGAATGAGCAGCAATAGTCCTCCAGGAGAAGTTCTAAGTGAAGAGTACTTGACCGATAAAAGGATCAACTTGGTCATTACGGATTTCCTAGATCTTCAGGATAAACACGAGGCCTTGGTTAAGGAACTTATGGAAATGCCTCGACCTGTCAAGGAGATTTATTCTGGCGACGGTATTGTGATTGCTGCTCGGAAAAAGGATATGGTAGGTGCTCTTAATGTGATAGTGCAGCTTCGAGAAGAAGGCTCTGAGCTTCCTATAGAGGTGGTACTCAACTCCGAGAAAGACTATAATGCACAATTCTGCATTAAGCTCCTCCCCCAGTTCAATGCAAAGTGTGTGATAGTGGAGACCGAGGTTGGCCGTGAGGTGTATGAGCTCATCAACCATAAGGAGGATGCGTTCCCATTGAAGGTGCTAGCTTTAGTGGTGTCTTCTTTCGACAATACCATTTACCTCGATGCAGACAACTTCCCCATCAAAAATGTGGACAACCTCTTCACGTCCCGTCCATACCTCGACACCAGGTGCATTCTCTGGCCAGACTTGTGGCACCGGACCATCTCGCCCAAATACTACGAGATCGCCGGGCTTGCTCCTGGGGAGCCCATACGAAGGAGCGGGATCTCCAACGAAGGACTGTTCCACGAGTACATTTCCAAGAACAATAAGAAAGACATTGCGTTCCATGATCTTGCAGGCATCCCAACCACCAGAAGCGTGGAGCTGGGCCAAATGGTGATCTCCAAAAGCGACCATTTCCGGGGTCTTTTCTTAGCTCTCTACTACAACTTGAACGGGCCCCGCTACTACTACCATCTCCTATACCAAGGAGGCCACGGGTTGGGCGACCGAGAGACGTTTGAGCCGGCCTTTGTAGTCATGAAAGAGGCCTACTATTTGAACGAGTGGAATGTCATCGATACCGGGGTGTGGCGACCCAAACCACATGAAGAGGGCATGTACTTCGACGAGAGCACCTTGATGCAGAGCGACCCAACTCAGCTGGCCAAGTACCTTCGGTCGTGGCGAAGATGGCTCCGGGAAAAAGGTATGGACCTGCGGCTTGACCCCAACGAAGCCTCCAATTTTACCAAGGATTTGCGCTACGAGTTTTTCACCAACAACAACAAGGTGCGCCAGCCCACGGCATTCTTCCTCCATGTACACGATCCCAAGATCAACCTGTTGTCCAACGAGTTGCTGAAGAAGTCAAAGTACGACTACGAGTCTAGGTACATCAAGAATATCGGGGAGCACGAGTTTGCCATGGGCACTCGGGACTGGGAGTTACGTTTCCAGGCCATCAACGCATGGACCACGTGTAAGGCCTTCACCGATCCTCTGTACTGGCAGAGTTTTGGAGTGGACCGGAAGGCCTTGTGCGAAAAGACTCAGCAGTATGTGAAGAAGTTAGAAAACACCAGCAACGATATTTTCGCAAGTGAACTCAATGTTACTGTTGGAATCACGAATTTGTCATAGTCATCTACATATATCTCAACAGCATCTAGTCTGGCCAAATGATACCTTTATCTCTATTCCTGTAGTCCAACTAGTCATACTTACTCCATTACTGTACTCTACACTACTACTTAAACTAAACCAACTGGACCATGGATTGTGGTTTCTTCTACTGTAACCTTAATGTTTTAACTATCTAGCACGATTGGGTCAGTCTATTCTTATTCGCTATCTACACCAACTCAGAGATTACTCTAGTCTAGTGTACCCATGCACTATTCTTAATTACTCATACACCGATTTTAACTACTTACTCATACACCATTACTCATACACCATTACTCATACAACATGACTCATACACCATTACTCATACAACATGACTCATACACCATTACTCATACAACATGACTCATACACCATTATTCATACAACATGACTCATACTTTGTCAGACCCACCATGGGTAGGGATCTACCTATGGGGATAATATGAAACATCTCTGCATGATACATGGCTATTGTTACACAGCCCCCT
>NKZD01001827.1:5796-32525 GCA_002370635.1 Metschnikowia cerradonensis | reverse complement strand
ATTTACGCACAGCGCTTAAGTCGCAATGTTTCAAGGAGGCATGCCCATTCCAATATAAAAGGAGGGGCCGCCACCCACGCTTCTAAGTTGAGGAGTTCTCTCAGAACAATTGAGGATAACACGGATTAGCCCTAGGTCACACTCAATAAATACAAGTTTGATAATTAACAACTCTACTCTACTCCACTCCACTCCACTCTACTCTACTCCACTCCACTCCACTCCACTCCACTCCACTCCACTCCACTCCACTCCACTCTACTCTACTCCACTCCACTCCACTCCACTCCACTCTACTGTAATCTACAGCACTCTAAAATACTAAAATGGACTCTACTATACCTCAGAATTCCCCTTGGAGGAATTCCAATGAACATAGTAAACAGAATATTAGACGTACCAAATTCTAATATACATATTTTTAGCCCCATTTAAATATATAAGACATAATATTCAATTCAATATATTTCTATATATGGAAATTATTTTGAAACTGAAAATATGCTTAATATATTCTGCAGTGGCTCTTTACTTTGATAGTGATTTACTAGGGTGAATAGAGGGAAATATGGCCCATTGATTACTACTGACAACTTACATATCCCTGTATAATAACGTATACTTAACATATGTTGAAAGTTGGGGAGAGAGCTTCTATAGTGGAGAGCGCAGCTTTTTGGACCAGACATGAACTTTCGGATTCAAGTACTATCTAAGGCTCCAAGGTACCTTTAACTTGCATTTCGTCATTTACTGATCACTGACTATTTGAATACTGCTTAAAAATAATGATGTTGAAGCCACTGTCCAAGACATAGACCTGTTAGTATAGTGTATAGTCTGCAGGGTTAGATCCGCTATAGGCTGGCCCTGCCTATGAAGGTATTATGAAGGCTCTGAGTCCGATTGTTACAATGGTGATATGGAGTTTGGCCATCTGTGCACGAAGTGCTCCGATGGCTCCTTTCGAATATTCCAGAACAATCCTTACCATTGTTCTGGTNTGGCTCCTTTCGAATATTCCAGAACAATCCTTACCATTGTTCTGGTAGAGTTTTTCGGTTCCACGTTTCTCTCAAACGTATATAAGCCACTCCGATTCCTCTCTTGAGGAACCATCAACGAATATAAGAAGTTAGGCATAGATATATTAAAGAACATAACAGTATAGTATAGTATAGTATAGTATAGTATAGTATAGTATAGTATAGTATAGTATAGTATAGTATAGTATAGTATAGTATAGTCTACAGTATGGAATAGTATAGTATAGTCTACAGTATGGAATAGTATAGTATAGTCTACAGTATGGAATAGTATAGTATAGTCTACAGTATGGAATATTATAGTATAGTATTGTTAGGTTCTTGAATACGTCTAATACTTGGAGTTATGTTCATTTGTTGATGGATTCCCAGTAAGTGGGAATCCGGGTGACTATACAGTGTTTTTCAAAATTATCCAAACCAGTGCGACATGTTGAACTTGCAGGATTTCTGTACTTGTTTGGATCACGTGCCGTGGGCACGTGACGAAGTGAGACAAGTTCATGGTCGTACAGTGGGGCATGCAAGGGTTGAATAACACTTGCTGCGTGTGCAGATGACCACATTTCTAACACTGATCGGGAAAGGGGTCTACGACACCCTACGACAGGAGTGGAGGAACCCCGCATCTTGGTAGACATAGCAACCAAGATATTGGATACAGTGTTTTTCAAAACTATTCAAACCAGTGCGACAAAATGATTCAAACTAGCGCGACAAAATGTTTCGTACCCCTTCGCACAATCTTTCAAACCATATGGACAAGTTGTTGTATACAGGATAATATGGATACCAGTTCAGTTCCGTCCGTTTTTCACCCTTGATTGGTATTGCAAGACTCCCAAATGTGGTACATATGAGGCAATCGTCCAGATTTAAGATTTCAGGATATTGAATTCTAATAAAAGTTGGTGTGAAACATTTTGTCTCCTTGGTTTGAACCATTTTGTCACGCTGGTTTGAATAATTTTGAAAAACACTGTAGTTTTGAAAAACACTGTATAGCGAACCGGTGAATGTAGATTCTTTAACTCCAGCTCAGCTAGGACTGCTGGGGAATCAGGTGGCCCATAGAGTAACCATGGTTTAAGGTCCAGAGATCTCTTTTGACTGTAAGATACGGATCTCATTGTTTCATCAAGATAAGTGAACACTTGAGTTGAAGTGTTTACTTCAGACATAGGCGGAGCCTCAATGTCAGTACAAGGAGATGTGGTGGGTCTGGATTTGGGAGGCATCTTGGTATGTCTCCCTAGGTGGAGATATTCGATTAGTTAACTTATGAAAGGTGTGGCGAAGGCCTCATTATATATATGGGAGTCGGCCTTCACTGACCCTTGGTTGTCAGGACAACCACGGGTGGGGAAACTAGTAGAGACGTGCCCTGCAATTTTCCAACAGTGAAAACCGGGGAAGTGAATCAAGGCAGTTAAACGCCATGTCATGAGATAAGGTGAATGTATGAGTCCAAATCACGAGTTAAGGTGAATGTATGAGTCCAAATCACGAGTTAAGGTGACTGGATAAGTCATTGCCATTCGTAGGCTCGAAAGATACCTCTATGGGTAGTGTGTATAGCCATGGTAGGTCTACCCATGGAAGGTCTAAGGAAGTATAGTGTACAGTATTAATCATAAGGACTCGCCAGCTTAAGCCATGCGATTCGTTGAATTATTATGAATCATCAAAAATGTTGATTTGTATCTAATAAATACTACCCCTAGTGAGTCGGGTATTCAGCATGTATTAGAGGCTCTAGAATTGCCAGTTGTATACCAATTAGCAGAACTAATTTAATGAGCCATTCGCAGTTTCACTGTATAATTCTATACTTAGACAATCATGGCTGAATCTTTGGAGTTTGTGATTTCTTTGGCATTGCCTAGTAATCCATTTGAAGACTGATTGATTGATTGATTGATTGACTAATTGACTAATTGACTGACTGACTGACTGACTGACTGACTGACTGACTGACTGACTGACTGACTGACTGACTGACTGACTGACTGACTAACTGACTTACTGACCATTGACTATTAGTCTTCTGCTTTTGTCTATATACCAAACCTATGACTCTCCTCTAGTCTAATCTTTCATAATAGTGTAGTCTAACTATTCGTACTACTCATACCACCAAGTCTAGCATACTGGTGTAGTGTATACTAATGATACCAGAGATCAGGATGCAAATATTCCCTTGAGACTACTTGAATAGATATCCACATAGGACTGAATAGACCATAGTGACTGTCTGCTTGGTGACTGCTTACTAGTGACCTCTTGGTGACTGCCTTCTAGTGAGCTCTTGGTGACTGCCATTTAGTAACCTAGTCTTGGTGTAAACTGTCAAAGTCACTGGACTGTAGACTAGGAACATGACTATGGCCATATAATACAAACTGTAGATACTAATTCAGCAACCATTATACAATCGATGAGGACCAAAGTGTAATTGTCTCAGATTTGGAGACCAGCAACCCTGATGGTGATTCTGACAGTCCTATGAATTCCAGGTCCCCATAATTTTTGCCACGGTAACTCGTTCAGCTGGACTTGTCTACAAATTCTGCTCTGTTGATCCACCAATACTATTCTGTTAGTCCACCAATTCTGCTCTGTTGGTTATGGCTCAATGGATACAGTGTTTGGGCATAATCTTTGTTCCATAATGACACTCTTGAATATCCATTGTAATCAATGTACCTTATCAAGCCTCGAACATGGATAAGACCATTACTGCCTTGACATTATAGACTGGCCATTTGGGTTAGTCTCCTTCTCTGGTATCACCAGCTATACAGACGCAAATCCCTAAAACGATACTGATAGGCTGATAGACATGATAATCAAGTTGGGCATTTGATGATTGGTCAGTGACATAATAATGAGAGTAGATTGGATTGGACATTTGACTTCACTTATTATTGGCTCTGTCCCTCTCTTTGTCTCTGTCTCTGTCTCTGTCTCTGTCTCTGTCTCTGTCTCTGTCTCTGTCCTTTTCTTCTTTTCTGAATATATCCTTCTGTTCTTCTGTTCCTCTCTGTCTAATCAAAAATCAACTCTTCACTAGACCCGTTCATTTGCATCAGGAGAAAACAGTTCCAGCCAATACTCACCACATTGACCACTAACAAACGCATTCCCACGGGAACAAAGGCAAAGTTGATGAGCTGTACGGCCGGCCACACTGCCCAATTGCTCTTGAGCGTGTCGAAGTAACTGGTGCTCAATTTTGCCTGGATTTTTTCACCAATATTGCTTTCCTGTGCCATAACGCCTTCCATCCAAGTCATGACGGAAAAGTAGAGGGGGATTCCGACGAATGGTGCAAATCCCAATTGGTCCATGGCCACACGTGCCACTGTATTAATACTTTTGGACTTTCGCACGACCTTCACTTTGGGGAGAAACCTGAACCATTTATCTGCCAATGGGGCGAAAATAAGACTGCCATAAGCCACAGCTCGGAACGTTCTTTGGAAATCAAAGCTAGAATTTTCGTTCTTGTCCAATTTGTCCAGTCTGTCCTTGTTTAATTTGTCTGACCCCTTTGATTCTGCTTGAATCTGTAGACCCTGGGCTATGACGTCACCGACGCCAAACAAAAAACCCGTGCTCACGATATTTGTGGCCAATGGCTTCGTTTTGACGAAATGGTTGTATTTCCGGAAAAATGACATGGGCGTATGTGTCACTGTCGCAACCATTAGATTAGCATTGCTGATTAGCACTGAGTGTATGCAGGATGTAACCCTACCACGGCCAAAAATTGATTTAATTTCTTCCAAAACATTACTAGATTCTAGAAATCTAGTCTTTAATGACACTTTTTCTTAATGCTTCTTTTTTTTTCTTCCATTGTGTCTCACTTTATCGTCGTTTTAAATGGTAATCAATATCACGTGAATCAATTTCACGTGACCCATAACCATACCAACTTTTTCTAGACATTTTGGGGATGAACGGGGGGGCCTCGAAGATAATTCGGGAAAATAAAAAGACTAACTCCGGGTATGGGCCCATTTTTTTTCATTCTGGACAAGAGCTTGAAAAAAAAAATAACGGGATTGGTATTTGTCCTGCACCTAATCCGGGAATGTACTGGGCCATTATTTTTTCACAACCATGTTGACCAGAAAGAAAAGGACCAGACGAATATTTTTTTGACACTCAAGAATTAGATTTCATTCAAAAATTAAAGATGTTTGAGCCCTGAGTTATATGAAAGAAATCACTAAGTTCTAGATCACGTGACACCCTCTTTCACTTCTTCTCCCTTAGGCATCCCCACAGCCATATTCTAAAACACATTTTCCTGTAGCATTAAAAATCTTATAATCGCCTAATAGCTACTCCAGATTTTGGTGGAATGAGAAGATGACCTCTTAGTCCTGTATGTAAGACAGTTTAGAGTGTCGTAACAAATGGGTTTCCATAAGTAAACACCTTAAATCTCCAATTTTTGCTCCAATTTTTCCTCCAACATACATTCCAGAGAGCGGCACAAATTTATCATTGAATTTTGCAAAAAAAAAAAAGTACCACGGCATTTAAATACCCGTAGGATTCAAAAGTAGGAGCAGTGACTTGTTCGAAAGGTAAAAGGTAGATTTCCACTTCAGAATAAAATAATTTCTCCTTGAGTGCGGCTGAATGCTGAATAAACCCTTGGGCTGGGGAGTTCATTTTAATAAGACACACGCGTAATATGGACCATTGAGAATTTCCACTTGGTGTTCAAATTCAAGAAAGTGGAAAAAACTCTAGTGCCAAATTTGAGCCTTTCAATTTCATATGTACACACTTTCGATAGGATTCTCGGTAAGTACAGTATTTTTCAAAACTATTCAAACCAGCGCAACAAAATGTTTCGAGCCAAGAAGACAACATGGTTCAAACCAGCGCGGCAAAACGATTTAAACCACGCTAGCAAAATTAAATAAACCAATATACAACACATAACCCCTAACAAATTGTTATATGCCGGACAACAATAAACCCTAGTTCAGTTCCGTTCCGTTGCGTCCATTTTAACTATTGTTTGGTTCTTCACTATTGATTGGTTCTTGAGCATTGATTGGTTCTTCACCCTTGATTGATACTGCAAGACTTTTGTCCCAAATGTAGTACCATATGAGGCAATCGTCCAGATTTAAGATTTAAGATTTCAGAATATTGAATTTTAATAAAAGTTGATGTTAAACATTACTCCATTTGGTTTGAAAGACTATGCGAAGGGGTACGAAACTTTTTGTTGCGCTGGTTTTGTCTAATTTTGCTAGTGTGGTTAATTTTGCTAGTGTGGCTTGAATTGTTTTGCCGCGCTGGTTTGAATACTTTTGAAAAACACTGTACCGCGTGGATCGTCAAAAAACTCTTGTCGCATCTAATTGTATGGTACCCTACACTACCTTAACATATTAAGCTACACTACACTGTAGTACACTATGCTTTAGGTTAGACTTTCTGTGTTCAAGAGAATGTCTAATATAATCAATAACTATAAACGGACTCAGAAAAAAGGTCTAAAAACATTGAATCTGTGTCCATACTTACCATTCACACATTGGAATATACTCTACACTCTACCATCTATACAAATGTACAAATGTACACTACACTCTATAGTCTATACAATGTACAAATGTGCTCTATACCAATGTGCTAGATCCGCCATAGGCAGGGCCCTGTCTATGAAGGTATTATGAAGCCTCTCAGTCCGATTATTACAATGGCCATTGCAAACGCTGTGTCACGACCATCGTTGTATGAAGTACTATTTATTGTCCTTTCGAATATTTTGGAACAATCCTTACCATTGTTCTAGTAGAGAATTTTTTCGGTGCCACGTTTCTCTCAAAGTTATTCAAGCCACTCCGGTTCCTCTCTTCTCTTTGAGGAACCATCAATGAATATAAGATTAGGGGCAGCTGGAAGTGCATATGAGTGGGGACTGGTAACACGAGTATAACAGATGTAAATGAAAATACCCTTGCCATACCAAGTAGTCTAGATGTAAGTAGCAATGTCTGCGTCCAAGAAATTGTAGACGTTCTTTCCGCCCAACACCGAGGGTATGGTGCCCAACACCTAGGGTATGGCGTTTTGCTTCCACTCGTCGTCCTCTAACATGTAAAAGTCTTTGAGGTTGATGTTGAATACACCGGCTCCTTCTTTGGACTCCTCGATATCTCGGGATAGGAGCTCTTGGTTGGGGTCGTCACGGTTGTACGTCTTCATGACGTTAACACCCCTTGGTCTTGGACCAAGTATGTTTCGAATAGTCGCTGCAGTTGACATACTAATCATGGTATGAACCTGAACACTTTGCAAGCTTTAGTAATTTGAATACAATATCAGGCAAACACTTGTTATAAAGAACACAACGCAATGTACTTTAGACTAATATACTTTAGACTAATGTACTCTACTCTATACTCTATACTCTATACTCTATACTCTATACTCTACTCTATACTCTATACTCTATACTCTATACTCTATACTCTATACTCTATACTCTATACTCTATACTCTATACTCTATACTCTATACTCTACTCTATACTCTATACTCTATACTCTATACTCTATACTCTACTCTATACTCTATACTCTATACCAATATACTAATTGTACTACTTATGTTTTTTTTAGATTCTTGTTACCTCAGGTACTCTGTTTGCTATGTTCATCTGCAGATCCTTCTGTAGAGGGAGGAATCGGGCTACTTAAGTATTTATTAGCTGGGGTCGCCTGGTCAACTGATTGTTGCTAGGTGCTTGCGTAAAGGCCCTCCACATGCCACCCTGGTACTTCGAGTTCATCACAATCTTCCTGGTGCTGTCTAGTTTTAAAGTGTTTTGTTTTTCGTTTTCTTGTTTTCTTGTTTTCTTGTTTTCTTGTTTTCTTGTTTTTTTGTTTTCTTGTTTTTTTGTTTTTTCTCAATATGGTGACGAAATTGTATACAGTGTTTTGCAAATCTATTCAAACCAGCGCACCAAAATGTTTCGAACCAAGAAGACCAAATGGACAAGTTGTTCCGTCCGTTTTGACCATTGATTGGTATTGCAAGACTCCCAAATGTAGTACATATGAGGCAATCGTCCAGATTTAAGATTTCAGATTCAAGATTCAGAATATTCATTTCTAATAAAAGTTGGTGTGAAACATTACGCCATTTGGTTTGAAAGACTGTGCGAAGGGGTATGAAACATTTTGTCTTCTTGGTTCGAAACATTTTGTCGCGGTGGTTTGAATAGTTTTGAAAAACACTGTATTGATTTGGTACTCAGAGTCTCAATATCAGCCAAATTAGTCAAGCGTATTTGTCGCACCAGAGATTCCAGATTATTCACATGCGCGACCAGCCAAAACCATTATTTGTTAGATTCTTGTAAGCAGGGTAAATTACCTAATCGAAACTATATTCGTTGATGAATCCTCAGGAAGAAGAATCGGCCGTCATTAAGTAGTCTGCCGGAAGGTAGCCGAAGGGGTGTAGTACCGGTGAACCAGAAAAAGGGGCATATTAGCTTCGGTTCCCGGTTAATAACTGGGCACATGAGCTCAATACCTATATGGGTTGTATTCCACCCATCTTGGATCTAACAAATACATACTAATTCTATTACAGTGGTGAATTATTATGTGCCACTTGAATACTTATTGAGTTCACATTGCCATTCACTACTGAGCAATTCACTATTGAGCCATTGACTAGAAAGTCATGTTCACTAGAAAGTCTTGTTCACTTATTGAGTGATCTCCATGAGCCTTTGATTACTTATTGAGATCCCCATGAGCCTTTAACTACTTGTTGAGCATATAATTTGAGTCACTTCCGAAGAAAATGCTTAGGTAATCGATTGAGCCATTGGCTACTATCAAGTGGTCACTCGTTCATCACTGATCACAGGATAAGTAATTACTGAGTTAATCACAATCAGTCAGTGGCCACTATTAGGTGATTACTCATTGACGGACCACTCTTAAGTGATTACTCGTTGATAGTTCACTGGCTTGATAAATGTCGTGATGAATGTACTCACGCATAAACCATGGTCTGCTCCTCATCAGCAGACTCAATATCCACAAGTTCCTCCAACATCTTACCACTGCCCTTTCCATGCCCTTTGGTGTTATGCACAAAACTCAAGTAGCAGTTCCAGCCAATGGACCAAAAGTTGGACACCACGATCCGCAAATGTACCGGCACAAAGAAAAGGTTGAGGATCTGTAACGGCGTCCACACAGTCCAGTTGGCCCGGAGCACGTTCCACCAATTGTTGTGCAACTTCTCCGCAGCCACGGCCAATGGGTCCGGGTGGAAGGCTAGTGCACTCATCACGGTGTTGTACATGGGAATCCAGATGAGCCCAGGCATGAGCAAGGCATCGAGCACAAGCCGGAATAAGGTATCGTGGACATGTATGGAGGCTGGAGTCATGGTGGAACGCCGGAGAGAAGAGAGAAATGGCGAGATTATGCGGGGCAATGTTTTACCGTGCCATTTCACCGATAATGGCCCGAAAAAAAAGCATCCGTAGGTCATGGCCCGAAGTGTACGGTCCGAGTGGTACTCCGTGGGCTTGTTAACGTCGTCGTCGATATGGTGGGGGAAGAAGAACTGGGCCAACGAGTCGCCGAGCCCAAAGAACACTCCGCTTCCGGCCATGTTCATTTTGTACGGGTGCTTCTTGAGCAACTGGTTGTATGTCTTGAAGAATCCTGTCATATTTCTGGATAAACGAAGTGAACTTGAACTTCTGAACTAACTGAATAAAATGAAATTAAACTGATTTTATGGATGTCTGATACTCGAATAAAGAGTATAGCTTGACTGGAGGATGGAGGATTGGACTAGAAGATTGAACTGGACTAATGTTTTAGGCCTGTGAAAAAGACTCAGCTATTTTTAATTGGCTATTGGAAACGTTATTGGTGAGTGGAAATTTGGGACTGGAAATTGGGCACTGGAAATTGGTGGCTGGAAATTGGTGGCTGGTGGATGGCAGCTGGTAATGACTAGTGGCTGACTAGTGGCTGACTTGGCCTTAAGGGACAAGCTAATGAAACGACTAATGGGACTATAAACCTTTACTATGGGAATGGAAGGAGTGGAAGGAGTGGAAAGGTGCAAGGGTGCAAGGGTGCAAGGGTTTTGTGGGAGAATGAGTGTTTATAGCTAAGGAGAGAGGTGGAGTTGGCAGAAACCAAAGGAGCAGGAGGAAGCGATGGCCGATATGGTTCCGAGTGCAGAGCCGCATTTTTGCAGATGTATCTGCGCCATGAGATGACATGAGGCTGGGGGGGTGGGGACCGGAAGTGGGGGAGGAGCTGGAGGAGCTGGAGGAGCTGGCCAATCATATGACATGCCTGTATATACAACCACGTCCTTCCGAGTTTCATCAATACTGTGATCTACAGCTATTCGACTTACTCTACGACTCAGCGGATTTGGCATGGGAACAATGCTCGCGATAAGTTTCCTATTGTATCATCAGTGACACGCGACAACAAGGCGGTGGGGCACGTGACGCGCTTTTTTCGGCGAAGCTAAAAGTCGCGTGACCATAAGTCACGTGAGCTATTGCACGTGTTTGACGCGTCATTCATTCATTCATGAATATGGCATTATGTGCACTACCTTTTTTTTAAAAAAAAAATTCACGTGCAAATTCACGTGATCTACAACGCGCATATACGAGATGACGAGTTGACGAGCAACTAGTTGGTCACATGTGCTGTGCGCGAAAACCAATTGCTCGAATCCAGCCCAATGCGGCTGATCAGTCACGTGCTCTTTTAAACACCCCCCTCCCCGGTCGTGCCCTGGTCGTGCCCCTATCGTCTTTCTGTCGGGTTTTAATTTCCGAGCCTCGCACAACCGCAAACTTATGCTTTTCTCGCGGCCTTAATTTTCTGTGGAACAATCATCCTGCGTTTAGTTATGGAACCTTCTGTGCGTGTTCCGAAACAGGAAACAACGGCCCACAGCAACCTAGAAAGCAAACCCAAGAAATCAGACCCAAAAGTATCAGAATCAAAGAATTGAGTGGAAATGAGAGAAAAATTAAAAACCCGTGCTTTGAAATTCCCGCTCTAGCAACCAAAAAACTCAACAGGGGAATGGGGTGGCTGGCTGATAGCGTGTGTGCAGGACGAGATTGCTCAAGGCGTCCGCCCCACCTACCCCCATAAATTGGCCAAAAATTCCTCTCGGCTTTTTTCCCTCTCCACCACCAAATCCGCCACACCACCACCAAAATGCATAGAACTTACTCCATGAGATCCACCCGGGCCCCCACGGCTGCCCAGATGCAGGCTCCTCCTCCTCCTCCATCTTCCACCAAGTCCCGGTTTTTTGGCGCCGGTTCGCTTTCCCACTCCATCAGAAAATCCGCCGCCGGCGCCATGGGCCCTGAAATGGCCCGTAAATTGGCCCAATTGATCAAGATGGAAAAGAACTTGATGAGATCCGTGGAAATCACCGCCAGGGAGAGAAAGGAGGTGGCCAAGCAATTGTCTGTTTGGGGAGAGACCAACGACGACGATATCTCCGACATCACCGACAAGTTGGGAGTCTTGATTTACGAGATTGGAGAGTTGGAGGACCAATTCATTGATAGGTACGACCAGTACAGAATCACCATGAAGTCCATTAGAGACATTGAGGGTTCTGTACAGCCATCCAGAGAGAGAAAGCAGAAGATCACCGACCAGATTGCCTACTTGAAGTACAAGGACCCTCAATCGCCTAAGATCAATGTTTTGGAGCAAGAGTTGGTGAGAGCAGAGGCCGAGTCCTTGGTGGCTGAGGCTCAATTGTCCAACATCACCAGAGAAAAGTTGAAGACTGCTTTCAACTACCAATTCGACTCCATGCGCGAGCATGCTGAGAAGATTGCCTTGATTGCCGGTTACGGAAAGGCTCTCTTGGAATTGTTGGACGAGTCGCCTGTGACTCCAGGTGAGACGCGCCCTGCATACGACGGCTACGAGTCGTCCAAGCAGATCATTGTGGATGCTGAGAATGCCTTGGCTTCGTGGACCTTTGACTCCGCCGTCGTCAAGCCCACCTTGTCTTTTGCTGCACACGAGGAGGACTACGATGAGGATGAGTTTGCTGAGGAGGCCGAGAACTTGAAGATCACCGAAGACCAATGGGCCGACGACCAAAAGGCTCACGCTTAAAAGTTAATTGATGTAATTTTGTATTGTTGTATTACTAGAAGCAATGAGCAATGACCGGTAGTGTAGAATCAATGAACTAGTAAATCTGGCTTTCCTCTTTAACTTAACGAGAATTGTTATACATGATTTGTCTGAGTATTTCTCAGCTTATAATGAACGCATAGATGTTTACTTTTATTCCACTCAATTACGTTACTCAACGACTTTACTCGATGGCACTCCAATACCCCCTCCCCCAATAGACCCTTACTCTACCAGCCCCTTACTCTACCATAGGTGGTTTTCATGACAATGAAATAAACACACCAAGTGTTAGATTCTTGTTGTAACGTTTGTACTGAGTTATCTATATTCGTTGATGATTCCTCCTATGGGGGAATCTGAGTTGCATATATACTAGGTCTTAGAGGGAGGCGCGCTGTTTAGGTGGCTGGTCGGTGGCTGGTAGATATCTGCAGAGAGGCTTAAACATTCCTCAATAGGTAGGCAACTACCTATGCCGGATCTGACACCAAGCTTTACATTGTACTGAACAAATCTGTAGAGAAGCAATTGGATGTAGTAGCTACCATATCCAGACTAATGTCCAGAATATGTTCAGAATGTGTCCAGAATATGTCCAGAATATGTTCAGAATGTGTCCAGAATATGCCCAGAATATGCCCAGAATATGCCCAGAATATGCCCAGAATATGCCCAGAATATGCCCAGAATATGCCCAGAATATGTTCAGAATACACCTGCAAATGCTACCAACATGGAGGTGTAAGGTGTAAGGTGTTCTGAGCACCAAGTTCTCGTTGGTGCCTGGTCCTGGAAAATACTTGATTAGATATAAAGGCTCCTACATGGTAGTAACAAGAAGATTTCAGGCATATTCGAGTCATATATTATCTTACAGTTAGTTGCAATAGTCAGTAGTATAATACCCTAGCGTTCTAGTCCAATACTGTAGTTTCCAGTACCGTAGTTTCCAGTACCGTAGTTTCCAGTACTCTAGTGTAGTCATTTACCACATGCAGTAGTCAGAAAAAGTGTAGAACTCTAGTACCCTAGTATGGTATTCCAGTACAATTGTATGTAGTGTAGTACTATACAGCAGTATTATACTTCTCCAATGTTCTGATACTCCAGTGTGTAGTACTGTAGTGTAGCAATAAATGCCTTATGTCATTGGGGATAGTGGTTTAGTACAAAAGTTTGGTATTACAGTGTTCAGGTACTTTCGTATAGAAGTGTAGTACTGTAGTACTGTAGTAGTGAAGTAGTGAAGTAGAGTAAGAGTGTATTACTGTAGTACTGTAGTGTAAAAATATAGTGTTCTAGTACAGTGCTATATTGTACTATTGAGTCCCAGAAAATGGAATCGGCTCTACTAGAAGAACGTGTCCTGCATATATGTATACTTTCTCTACTTTTCATTCTGACTATAAGAACAATGAAATTTTATATAGGTAGTTTGTATCGAGTGGCTCTTATGTCTCTTCTTTATATAGTGACATACATAGTTTATATTTAGCTATACCCAGACCGAAGGACCAGTACCACATAGTAGTCCACCAAAAATCATAGTGACCTAAAAAATCATGAGGACCTATAAAAATCATAGTGACCTACTTTAAGTTAATTTCACTTCTCTATATTATATACAATCAGTGGAGACTGATTTAAGAATTTTTTTTCGGTTTCTGAGTTTTTAATTTTTAATTTTTCTGTGAAATTTTGGTGAGAGTAAGAGGAATCAAAAACGAGCCCATTTTTAAAAGCACAAAAAAAAAATGAGTGAAATAAGAAACAGAAAAATTACTTTGAAATATCTTTTTTAATCCCACATTTTCAAAATCACTAACACAACTTTTCAAAATTTCTTCAAATATTTCGGGACTATTGTGGTCCCAAAGCCATATCTCTAGAGTGTATCGCGTGCGCATACAGTGTTTTTCAAAAGTATTCAAACCAACGCACCAAAATGTTTCGAACCAAGAAGACCAAATGTTTCAAACGAGCGCAACAAAAAGTTTCGTACCCCTTCGCACAGTCTTTCAAACCAAATGGACAAGTTGTTGTATACAGGATAGTAAGGAAACCAGTTCAGTTCCGTCCGTTTTTCACCCTTGATTGGTATTGCAAGACTCCCAAATGTAGTATATAAGAGGCAATCCTCCATATTTAAGATTTTAAATTTAAGATTTTAGAATATTGAATTCTAAAAAAAAAAGTTGGTGTGAAACATTACGCCATTTGGTTTAAAAGACTGTGCGAAGGAGTACGAAACGAAATTTCTTGAATTATTGGTTTGTTTAATTTCGCTAGTGTGGTTTGAATTATTGAATTATTTTACCGCGCTGGTTTGAATAGTTTTGAAAAAACACTGTATATTCAGCCAACAGAACCATCAGGTCAAGCTAAATTTCACAAATTTGCTATAAATTTACTGAAACAACTCTAAAAATTACATTTAATGAATATACCTTGGAATCTTCTATTATACCCCTAGCTTTACTTGAGACTGTACTACTGTACTACTCCAAAATACTACTCTACAATACTACTTTACTGCAATACTCTTGTTAGATCCAAGATGGGTGGAATACAACCCATATAGGTATTGAGCTCACGTGCCCAGTTAATCGGGAACCGATGGAACTACGCTCCTTTTGGGTTCACTGTTACTACGTCCCTTTTGGGTTTACCGTTACTACGCCCCTTCGGCTACCTTCCGGCATACTACTTAATGGCGGCCGATTCCTCTTGGTGAGGAATCATCAACGAATACAGTGTTTTTAAAAACTATTCAAACCAGTGCGGCAAAATGTTTCGAACCAAGAAGACAAAATGTTTCAAACCACACTAGCAAAATTAAACAAACCAATACACATAACTTCTAACGAGTTGTTGTATACAGGATAACAAGGAAACCAATTCAGTTCTGTTCTGTCCGTTTTTCACCCTTGATTGGTACTGCAACATTTTGTCCCAAATGTAGTACCATATGAGGCAATCGTCCAGATTTTAGATTTTAGAATATTGAATTCTAATGAAAGTGGGTGTGAAACATTACGCCATTTGGTTTGAAAGACTGTGCGAAAGGGTACGAAACTTTTTGAATTGTTAGTTTGTTTAATTTTGCTAGTGTGGTTTAAATCGTTTTCCCGCGCTGGTTTGAATACTTTTGAAAAACACTGTATAGTTTCGATTAGGTAATAAACGTACTTACAAGAATCTAACAACTCTGCTATAGTACTACTCCACTGTACCATTATACTATACCACACTACAATAGTACTCTACAGTAGTACTCTACAGTAATACTCTACAGTAGTACTCTACAGTACTATAATACTACTCTACAGTACTATAATACTACTCTACAGTACTATAATACTACTCTACAGTACTATAATACTACTCTACAGTGCGTTATCATCCATTGGTACTTGTTAGATCCACCATAACAAGGCTCTGCCTATAGAAGTATCATGAAGCCTACTCTGTCCAATCCTAACAATGGCCATTGAAAACGCCGTGTTAATATTTTAGAACATTCCTGATCATTGTTCTAGTGGAGAGTTTTTCGAATGCCACGTTTCTCTGAATGTTATATAAGCCGCCTCGGTTCCTCTCTTTGATGAACCATCAACGAACATAATATCAGTTAGGCATAAATGTATCAAAGAACATAACAATACTACTGTTAATACTACTAGGATCACTTTCTACCTAGTGTCACCTATACCAGTGTATATTTCTCATTTATACTATGCTACTAGACTTGAGTACTACTATTACCTCTACACTCCTAGTGATACTGATAATACAGGACTTTTAGTGACTCCTCATTAACTTCTCAAGCAACACTTTCGTTTATAGCCTGATGAATTAGTACTAAGTGAATAGTACCATAGTGTGCTGCCATAGTGTAGTACCATGTAGTACCGTGTAGTACCATAGTGTAGTACCATGTAGTACCATGTAGTACCGTGTAGTACCATAGTGTAGTACCATAGTGTAGTATCATAGTGTAGTACCGTACAAAACCATAGTGTAGTACCATAGTAATGTTAGTATAGTACCATGGTGTAGTACCATAATAATATTAGTATAGTACCATGGTGTAGTACCATAATAATATTAGTATAGTACCATGGTGTAGTATATTAGTTACTGTATAGTCATGATTATACCGTGAAACAGTATCATGTACTACTAGTATATATTTATAGTGTGGTTTTAGTCTCATGATAGCAGAGTATGGTAATGATTCTATGAGTCCCTTCAGAAAAAAAACCTACTTCATAGTTTACAGTCTATATACTATATACTCCTAATTGTTAGATTCTTGTTGTTACTTCAGGTACTCTGTTTACTATATTCATTCTCCGATGGTTCTACAGAGGGAGGAATAGGGATACTTAAGTAGTCGACAGTGGGATCACCTGGTCAACCGGTAGTTTCTATGTGCTTGCAGGAAGACTCTCCTTATTTCATGCTGGTACCTCGGCTTTACCACACTCCAATCTGGTACCTCGGTTTAACACGTCCATCCCAGTACCTCGGGTTTAACACATTCACCCCAGTACCTCGGTTTAACACATCCACCCCAGTACCTCGGGTTTAACACATTCATCCCAGTACCTCGGTTTAACATATTCATCCCAGTACCTCGGCTTTACCATACTCCATCCTGGTACCTCATACAATGATGGTAGAGGAGAGGCACAATGGAATGGCCATTGTTAGGATTAGACAGTTTAGGCTCAAAATGCCTCAATAGGTAGAGCACTACCTATTTGGTGGATCTAATACTAATACCAATAATAATAATCGTACCACTGTATTCTTCTCAATATCACTTTCCATGGACAGTGACTGCACGAAGAAAAAACTGGACCTTAGATTTTCTGAAGAAACTTTGCTGAAGAAACTTTTCTGAAGAAATTCTGCTGAAGAAAACTTTGCTCATTCCAGAAACGACTCATGTTTATCTACGAGAACCCACGGCCACTAAGCTACGAAACTAAGTCCGGATTTCCCTTTTGGGAACCATCAATTCAAGCTATTTCATGTGAATTTTTTATTTCCTATCTTTTTCATAATTTTGTTATTCTAATCCATTTTCTATTGTCTTTTGTCTATTTTCTATTGTATATTTTCTATTGTCTCTCTTTTTTTTTTTCTCTTCTATCCTCTATACTTTTCTTATATATTCAATTTTACCCTCGGTTTCTACTACGACCACTACTGCCACTAATTGATAGTGGATAAAAAAAGTCTCATTTTAACACTCTCTAACAGGAGAGTAGTGCGTAAAAGGCTCATGATACAGTTCCAGTGTTTATGGTACTTTTTTTTAGCGGAAATCATAGCTATTTACAATATTCCTGCATATAATTATCCCGGCCTATTGGCTTCCAAAAATTTTTCCAAACGCCAAACTCTCATGAATTTTTAGTATTCAATGACTCCTCTTCTATATGCTAACACTGTATATATTGTAGTCCTGGATGTAAAGTATGATTTGTGGTATGGGCCGGAATTGAAGAGCGCGGCCGGATTGGTTTAGCCCTAGACCTCTAAAAGTGCACACCGTAGAGATAATTGACTCAAAATTGGTTTTTACGCTTTCCGGAATTACATCTTTTCAGAACACTTATTTTCATAAACTTTTGACGGGAAATGGGTGCTTTGCATTGGTCCTTTTTATGCTGAGCTAGCCCGGTGTACGGGTGTGCTAAGAGTCTATTCCGAGGTTACTCCAATATTAGATACAATGAGGTAAGAATATATCATAAGTTCTCCAAAAAACAAAGGAGACTTTGACTCTACCCATGGTGTTGAAAACACCCATGATCTAGAATTGTTTACAAATCCTGTATGTAAGCCGTGTTTGGGTTTAGTGCTCACGTGACTTAGGAACTATTGCATAGAGCAATACTGCATTTGACTAATGGCTGATCACATGTTTAAGACACGGTTGGGTCTAGACCAGGGAGTTAACAATATCACTCTTCAACCTCTAGTCCCCATTTTCTCTAATCCCAAGCTTAACTCTTGTTTTGTTGTCTTGAATAAATGTATACCTGCACGTATATGCAGTATAGTCCAAGTGACCAGGAGATCTGCAAATCAGTCCAATCCAAAACCACACTAATTTATATCGTCAATCTCCTAAAATTTGAATAAAGTAGTTTTCACAGTTATCCAAAATATCGCCGTATCACTGGATTCTCCCTATTATCAAAAGCCTGAATACAATTGAAATGACAGCGCCACAATAATAGCCGAAAAGGCTCAACCCCGTTCTGAGCACCGAAACCAAGCATCCAAATTCTATTTTTGGCACTTCAAGCCACAAAATTTCCAGCATTTTTCACAGACACCAACCCATAGCCCATCCAAAGCACAAAACTGCGCCATGACAGCTTCGCTTGTCAATTTACTCGGTTGCGCATGGGCTTGCTGTGTCTCCTGTGCATACAGCAAAACACGCTTTCTTCGCGACCTTTAGACGCAGGAGAAGCATGAGGCCGTTTCGAAAAATAAACATCACATTCTTTAAACCACGGCTCACACTGCTTATTGTGATTTACAAATCCGAGATCAGCAATTTGTCCTTCTTTTCACCTTCTTTTCGCCAGGCCTCCGTTTATTCCTCGGCCCTCGCTTATTCCTCGGCCCCCGCTTCCTTGTCGTCTGCCCCGTGACACCCTCCCAGCTGCAGACGTTCTTGCGCTTGCGTCGAAAGAAGCGTTTCTTCTCACCTTCTCGTGTACGTGGACCGTCGCATACAATCCAAGTATAAACATAGTGAAGATTCGTTGCAACCACATCCTCGTCCATCATGTCTTCTCCGTCCTGCAACGTCATCGACCCGTTGATCTGCTCGTATGACGCTGCCCCCAACAAGACTTCTTCGCCGCGGGCGCTGTCTTCAGCCACATCCAAACAAACAATCTCAGCATCATCCACATCCGCAGCTCTTCCTGCTCCGCCAAATTTAATTCCCCCTCCCAACCAACCATCCACCGGCTGGACACCACTAGTGTCTCGCACCTTCTCTGCAGATATCAACTCGTATAATTCCACGCCCAGCTCCAAGATTTTCACGTCACTTTATAAGCAGAACGCCGGCCTGTATAACCAAAACAACTCCGGAGTCTCTGGAAATAACCCTGATGACGACTACCCGGGGCTCAGCTTAACGCCGTTTCTCAACCACAACCTCAACCTCATGGCGCATCCGAACAGTGCCGGCCACTATTCAAACCAGGGAGGATTCACGCCTTTTTATGACAGGTCCATGCACTTGACGGATTTCTTCATGGACCTGCCCATACGAACGCCGCTGAAGTTGGAGACCATCACTCCTTCCCGTTTTCTGCTCCACCATGCAGATTCCGCCGTCCGCCAGTACGCAGAGCCGCTTTTAAACGTGGCCTCGCTGAAAAAACGGTTTGAGTCGGCACCAAAACGGCTCAGCATTGAGCCCGACTGTGGAAAAGTGGCAGAAAAACCAGATGATGACTTTGACGATGAGTTTGTCACTCCATCGAAGAAAAAAGCCGCATACAAGAAACCGGCTCGGACCCCAATGAGATCAACCGCTGCTGACAACAAACTATTGCACACCCCATCGGTCACACACCCGATTTCATCGCCTTCCACGGTCATCATGTCCAGTGCAGTGAAATCGCCAGACCAAGAATCCGGCAAAGAGAACCAGGCCCCGAGCCCGACACCCGTGAAGGAAATCAGCGAGCCCAAAATCAACACTTCCGAGCCCGTCATGGGCATTTTCTCTGAGAAAAAACGGACGGCGGACGAGCCGCGGGCGGCACGCCCCAAAAAGCAGGTCACGGGCACCAGCCGCTTCCAGATAGTGCTCACAGATGTGCACACGTTGATGAACAGCAAGAAAAAGCGGGCAGAGAACTCCAAAAAGCGGAAAAAAGCGCCTGCTCCTCCTCCTAGTGTGGTGGTACATTCTCCGGGACTTCCTGCGGCTTTGGGCCGAGCTCTGAGCAGTCAAAGTCAGATGAGTCAGTCTCTGAACAGCCAAGAACTGGCGCAGATGGTTCCATCTCTGAATAATCAAGGACTGGCGCAGATGGTTCACTCTCTTAGTGGCCTGGGGAGTGCACACAAGCTCGGAGGCAAGGAAGCAGTGTATTCTGGATTCCACGAGTACAACACTTCCATGAACAACTCCAGAGACTTTTCGCGGGAGTTCTCCAACACTTCACGAGAATTCAGCATGCTCAACTCCTCCACCAACACCACACACACCAACATGACCAGCATGGAGCATGCGTCGTTTGAGCTCATGCACGGAGGCTCCGTTTCCACTCCCAACAAGTTCCTATTGGACAATTCGTTTGAGAGGGCGTCACCAACCGGCCGAATCAAGCATAAAGCCGACAAACCCGGCGAATACATGGCACCACCGAAACAGGCGTCACACAGCCGCATCTATGGGGCCCCACAATTCCCCGAGCCCATGAACATGACCATGAGCACACCCCAGAAGTATATGACCCATCCCGGCGCAGGCCCCTACCTCCCCGATACCATTCTGCCGTCCAGCAGAGAATCCATGGCGTTTCTCTATCAGCATTTGCACCAGATGCAGCCGGAAAACCCTATGTCTGAAGGTAAGCGCAAAAAGAGGTAGACTCACTTTTGGGGTTTGAGACTTTACGGACAATTGAAGGAGATATTTCGACCCATGATTTGCATGGTCTCATATCTTCAGACATGGATTTTCATTTGCTCATCTACATCTTGAAAATTTTGGAATATAATTTCAGGCGGCACGACACATGACGTCTTCTATTCCTCTAATTAGAATAATTCTCTGTGAATACTAGAATAGATGCCACAGCCTTTGGCCACTTGTAAGTTGTACCCAAGGTAATCACCACTCCCCATTATTCATATTACCCAAGATTTTAGACTCGTATAGGTTAGGGCCATCCCCAAATCATACCATCTATACAGTGTTTTTCAAAACTATTCAAACCAGCGCGGCAAACGATTCAAACCACACTAGCAAAATTATACAAACCAATACACATAACTCCTAACGAGTTGTTGTATACCGGATAATAAGGAAACCAGTTCAGTTCCGTCCGTTTTTGACCCTTGATTGGTACTGCAAGACTTCTGTCCCAAATGTAGTATATACATATGAGGCAATCGTCGAAATTTAAGATTTTAGAATATTGAATTCTAATAAAAGTTGGTGTGAAACATTACGCCATTTGGTTTGAACCATTCTGTCTTCTTGGTTTGAATAGTTTTGTCTTTTTGGTTTGAATAATTTTGAAAAACACTGTATGAGTAATTCCCCTTTGAATTGGTTTTTTTTTGAGTCATATGCACTCGCTCACGTTGAAGACTTCAGGCCTTCTTTGACTGAATCGTTAATGGCTTATAAATACATCACAATTCACACCAAGGTCTGGTAAACCTGCATAATGTTACATCCCTGTTCAAAGAATAGGTTGGAGTGTAGCTTGATGTATTTGGTAATGTGTTCGGTGATTTAGCTTCGAATTATTAGAAAAACTGGTATTACTGCAGCCGTGGGAATCTTCCTTTTATAGGCTTGAGGTATTTTATGTACACAAAACCAACAGGTGTTTCGCACTTTTGCAGCTTTGATCACCCTTATCTGAAAAGGGCAGGATCCGTGCATTTGTGTACATATCCTGAAACACGAGAGACCTTTGAAAACTATAAAAGGGGCTGCTTGTCGCTTCTACTTGCTGCATAAATATTTTATGTCAAATCACCGCCTATGAGAAAACCGTTCAACTTTCGAAAGACAGCCACTATTTGAAGATTAAAATTTTTTCAGATTTCGCTTTTATTTCAGTGATTGTTTCAACTTATGTTTTAGTATACATTGATATACAGGAATATTTAAGTTGTGCCTTACAAGACCAAAGTTCTACGTCAGGTGTGTGCCTGCACATAGCACATCTCTGGTCTGCATACAACACACCTACGAAGTACCTTGACTCCGTATGTTGACACTCCCCTGAATCATGTCACTTTAGTTTTATGATTCGCTGTTGTATGGCTCCCCAGTGATCGACGTAATGTGGTAATTACTGTCGTTTTGTTTTGTGGTGATGGATCGGATGTGGTGATGCTTGTCGAATCCTAGGAGGGGTAGATGCCTCTGGAACGCGCTTGACTGTAGTGGTTTTGTTAATGCATCAGCGACGTTGTCCTCTGAAGGGATATATTCAGTGCTTGCATCACCTCTTTTCACTCTATCCTGTACATGTTTCTCCTTGATGTCCACATGCTGATTCTGGCTTTGGGTGCTTCCGGTTCCATTGATCGTTAATACCACTCCGTTGTTGTCCTCCAAAATCTTCGGTATCTCCACGGTGTGTATTCCGAACTCCTTTAATAGGTTCACTATCCAGATGAGATAATATCTTTCACGGTCGCACTTAGTGCCATGTACTCTGCTTCAAAAGTACTTGTTGTTACCAAACTCTGTTTCTTGGATTTCCAAAATATGAGGGTACCGTTGGCATACACTATGAAGCCTGTCCGTGATTTCCGAATCTCTTCACTAGCAAACCATGCATCGCTGAATGCATACAACTTCACTTTGTTGTCCGCATAATACTTTTTTATAATGCTAATTCAACATTGTGTGCGAGGACATCCCGTCCCATACGCCAATACTCAATGGTACAGCGGAAAGCACCAATGGGATCATCAGACTCGACACGATATTCATACTCACCGAAGCAATGCAAGCCTTACGTTGACAGATTGAAATATCTTTTGAAGAATGGAGATCTCTTAGAATATTCTAAAAGATTTCGTATGATCAGTGATATTACCCCTGATTTCAGAATTTAGTTGCGATACGACTTAATGAATTAATATGGAGAAACTCCTGAAAAGAGTATTGGATTTTCTTGTGACTTATTTCTGGGGTTCTAATCGAACAGATTACAGAATTTTATTATGTGAGTGGGGCTTGAAATTGCAAAACTGAACCAAGTTCTACTAGTCTCTTGGTTTAAACAAGTTACTGAAGTTATATTTCAAGCAGATTTTTGGTCACGCCATCAAGCAGGCTTTAAATAACCCGATTACAGCAAAACTATTGGTACTGACATTCAGCTGCTTTGGTATTGATATTATGCCGTTTTTTGTTGTTGGACCTGAATCCTCATTGCAAAGTTAACCCTATTGTTTACTGGATACTGACTAAATCAGCTTCAAAAATTATTTGCCTACTGAGACCTAGAAGTTCATGTTCCATACAATATACGTACTATTTCATGACGCTAGAAACACCTTAATGCTGTAACCACTCTGAGAACACCTTCACTTGATTTTGGCGGGTCTGACGATACCAAACTGGGAAGATGACACCAGATGAGCGTGCCTTGAAAATAAAATGGCCCCAAAATTTTCCAAAGAGATGAAAACGACTCTTCCCCAGTGATTTCGATTTGAAATCATTGACACATGAACATTTACAAATGTTTTAGGTGTCAATACTGGCGTTTGTCACTTCCGGTTGCGGCCATACCAAGTGGAACATACTGTTTCCCGTCCGATCAACGTTAGTCAAGCCACTTAGGGCCACAGTGAGTAATGCAGTGGGAGACCATGTGTGAAATTGTGGTGTTGCAATCTTTCTTTTTTCTTTCTACCAAAGAACTTCGTTGTAATGTTTCAAATTGTGGGGTTCATTGAGTGCATTTTGGGCGCTGTTACAGGTCTGAAGAAGAAGTGCGCAGTTTCCCAAAAGGGCAATACCAAAAGGGCAATACCAAAGGGGCAATACTCGTCACGAATTCAGTTGTCTATATACAATATTAGAAAGAAGCTCAGGTTAGAGGGGCCACCAGGCCATAGCAATATGTGGTGGTGTACGGATTCTATGCATTGGGAGGCATCAAAAGAGCCAGAATCACCTTTGGCCGTTCAGTCGCTAAAAGATCATATATCCGAGCAGCATTCCGAGAATCGCTAACCTCCAACTGGATTCCCAAAGCGCTCAAGCTCTTCCGGTTTTTTTCCAGAAGCATGCGGGATGTTCGGCCCAATCCCACCACCAAAATCTCGGGTTTCGGGTGGATTTTTTCGAAAATATTCACCACATCATCGTGGAACTCAACAATGAATCCGTTAATGATTTTGAACCCGCCTTCTGAGAGATTAACTTCAAAACTCTCGTTCTCCAAGAGCACAGTTCCGATCACGTGACCCTCTTCGTTGGGTGATGTAATGAGGATATCGTTGGCCAAATGGAACCCGTTGTTTTTGATGCTCTCGATGTAATTGATTGGTTTCTGCGAGTACATGAGGATATCGTTTTTCTTGAGGAGATCCACCGGGTTACTAACAGTTTCCAGCTTGTTGCCGGGTGCCTGCTGGGCCTGGTTGAGATGTACGGTTTTTCCTCCGCCAAACAAGTTGCGCCGCCTTAGAGTGCTGCATATTCCTCTCCGTATTTGTAACATGGCTGTGTCTTTGGGTGTTTCGTTGGTGGTGAAGAAAGTGTGGAGCTCTGCGACTTGATCTGGTGTGCATACAATGGTGCACGGGGTTTTGTTCATGTCAATAACTTGGGGGCATAAGTCTATGCAAATAAAGCTTGAGGCTGCTTCTAATTTTTTTTTCCTTTTTTGCTTAAAAAGGAGTGTTGGGGAATTGAATGGACTTTGAATTATTGGTGGTGTAGGAATGTATGGGGTGAAAGGTGGTGTTGTGAGTAACTCAGGCATTTCAAGAACTATTCTTTGCTATGATCAGAATTGGTCATCTGTGCAGGGATATCATTTTCCTCACATTGAATCTATGGAAGAATTTTTGTGATAAATCTTTGGAACCAGAATTTTCCGAGTCACGTGACCTACTTATGAGTTCAGTGGAAGTTAACAGATCCATCAAAGTCAAAACGATTTGAAGTCTAGTGATATAAAATGAAAAGAAATTCACCATTCTGATTGGATTGGATTTTAGGGCGAATTCTCAACATTCTGCTTAGAACTGGTTTTGAGCAATGGTTTGTTCATGATTGATGTTGGTTTTTGGGGTAGGTTTTCGTCTAAACCTCGAACAAATGATGTTTTGAAATTCTAAGAATACGATAAAGAATTTGATTTTGCGGAAAATTTCCATGAATAGAAATTCATGGATGCAAGTGTGGCCAAGTAGGATGTGGATATACATCCGTACACCACATACAAAAAAAAAGCCCAGAGCAAGAAATCAATATTTATTTAAGGCTTATAAATTTCGGGAAGCTCAAAAAATTGGGTATTTGAAATTTTAAAATATTGTTTTGATCACAGAGATTTTCAGAGTGAAATTATCTGGTGGTGGGGGGTTGGAGTCTTAAGTATGTATGTCAATTTCAGCAACACCTCCACTCCGAGCTCAATACCAGATTTCTGGCTCCAAACTAGATTTTAAGGCTCCAAATTTATTTTTTTTACCTTATGCTGAAAACTGGAAAAAATACCTATTATCATTTTATATGATGGTATTTGTGTCTTTTATAATTTCATACAGCACGGAAATGTGGAGAGAATGCTGGAGGAAGAAAAAGGTACGGCTCACATAGGACGGCTCATCATTCATCAATGCAGCATGTTCCGTTTCTTCATTTTGTTCCGTTTCTTCATTTCGTTCTGTTTCTTAATTTCGTTCCGTTTCCCCAAGGTGACTTGGGATAAGTCTAATTATTTGAGGAGGAAATTTGATCAGAGCACCAGAAGGGTATTACGTTCCAGGTACCCAATGAATTGTTTGGCATCGGTGAGAGCCTTCGTTGGAGCATCTAAAAAGTAACTGATTTATTGGTATCGAGGTGATAATTTAGGATAAGTTTCTTGATGGTGTAATTGTATTTTATATTTTGCCTTGTGTTATGTTCTTTATAACGTGTTTCAACCTAAACTTGTATTCGTTGATGGTTCTTCAAAGAGAGGAACCGGAGTGGCTTATATACTTTGAGAGAAACGTGGCATCGAAACACTCTCCACCAGAACAATGGAAGTATTGCTTCTGGAATATTCGAAAGGACCATCATAGTACTTCATACAACGATGGTCGTGACACGGCGTTTGCAATGTCCATTGTAACAACCGGACTGAGAGGCTTCATAATACCTTGATAGGCAGGGTCCTGCCTATGGCGGATCTAACACCTTGTATGTTATTGGGTGGTGTTGTACGAGAGTCTAATTGTATCATTTGGGTGGTATGGTGTATGGTGTTGTTAATGAGAATGTGTGGATTAAAGTAGTATTTATACCACTATTCAGTACTTAAATTTCAGTACTTATATAGCAGTACTTATACATTAAAATAGTACTTATACACAAATTATTACTTGTTAAAAATCAGTACTTGATACTGTAGTATACTGTTAGATTTTTGTTGTAACGTTAAAAGTAGTAGTATAGTAGTATAGTAGTATAGTAGTATAGTAGTAT